>VWZS01000091.1:193525-306812 GCA_013397075.1 Rhabdornis inornatus
CGGCGGGGCCGCGCTGGGGCCCCTGGTCCCGTGTCCCCTCCCCATCCCCGGCGGCGCGATCCCCTGACCTCATGGCTGTCTCCCGGCTCCCGGCGCCGTGATTCCCAGTGCCGGTAATTGTGCGGCGGAGGGGAAGCGGCCGCGCTCGGGGCTGGCGCGGTGCGGGGCTCCGCTCCGCTCCCTTGGCGGCCGGGCAGGGCCGGCCCAGCCCCGCTCGGGCACCGGGGCACCGGCACCGGGACCGGGACCGTCCAGGTGAGTAGGGAGCCGGCAGCTTCGACGGGCTGAACGCTCGTGGGTGCGGGTCCGGCATGGGTTTCTGTAACGAAAACGACGGGATCCAAAGCAAACTAGTTGATAAATGCAGGCATCTCCCTCGGCTGGAAACCCAGTTCACCCGGAGTTCAGTCTATGCGAGAAGGAGCGGTATGAGGGGACACGGATGTATTTTTAAATTTCTTAAGTTATCTTTAGAGAGCAGGGGGTTTCTTTGGGCGCTGCTCTCCCGCAGGAGTGCTTTTCAGCACGTCCCGATTCCCCTGCCCCTGCTCGCCCACACCGGCAGCTCAGACCTTGCAATGCCCCTTTACACCTCACCCAGCCCTCCAGAACGGGTATGTTCAAACCACGGCAAACATACAGCAAAGAATGATTTGTACAGGTGTGTTAGCCCCAGTGTTCTGGTGGTGGGCAACAGGACAGCACCCTGCTGACGTCTGGGATTCCCGGTGCTGGCTGTAGAAGTAGCCAGGAATGATGTGATACCCGGTCGTAGCTGTGTCATTAGTTTTTTAAGATTTTCCAGGGGTTAGGAAAACCCCTTATTGTAATTATGTCATAATATTGCTTTCTGCCTGTAGCTGACTTACATTGCATGTAGATTAACATGTTTTAAAAAACCCAAAGATGCTATTTTTTTAATGTTAGACACCTACCCTGAAATTCTTGTATTTTATTGCAAGATTTAAAAGTTGCAGCTATTAAGAAAATAGGCTGTATCTACAGTACCAGCGAGAGAGGGTGAATAGTAAACCTGAACGGTCTCAGAAATGAAAATTGGAAATGCTGCCGCTAAATCTGTTTTGTTTATTAATGATGCTCACCATTTGACAAGAAAGCTATCTCAGTTTATCCCAAGAAGATTTTGTCAGATGCCTGGTGTCTCATCAATTCCTTTCATGTCCCTGGGATTTTCTCTTTTCCAGGCTCAGGCCACAGCAGCTCTCTGTGTTGGGGATAACTGTTAAGCTCTTCTTTTGAATTCATGAGCTTCCAAATTAAACTTTTGCTGACACCTGCTACCTAGCCTGGTTGAGCATAATGACACTGTCACCCAGGCCACTAGAGCTCTGCCACCAAACGAAGTAAATCGCAAACAAAAATAATTGTAAGGTACCTGGACTAGGTAACACAATGATTTGGGGGACATCTGGGAAACTCTGGCTACTGGAAATCCAGTCAAAGTCTGCTTCTAATGGAGCAAACTTTCCAACAGCAATCACAGGCAGGAATTAAATCCACAGAATAAATGGCAACAGAGATTAATAATCATTATCAATTAGCTGATGGAATCAAACAGAACAAAATGAGGGTAAACAAAGACCTGTCTCCCCCTCCCCCTTGAATCCAGTCCCACCTTCATTTATCCAGAGTCAAGGATCTCTCCTGAGCACTGGCTTCAAGTGCCAAAAAATTTAGCAGGTGTCATAACATAAGGTCAAGACTTAATTATTTATATGGAGACATCAATCATCCTGTGGGGATGATTTATTTATAAACCACCAGCGCTGTAACACAAGACAGTGAATTCTGATTTCCTCCTGCTCCTTCCTGAAGGGACCAGGAAGGTCCACACTGTGGCCAAATGGCCTCAGGAGGCTATAGAAGTTTTTGCCCAGCCCCACATGGAGGAGGCTTTTCTACACTTTTTAGATCGTGCAACCAAAATACCACTGGGAAATCTCATGCATATTTGCTACATCTCAGTAATGAACATTTACTGATTATGGATTATCTGGAGAATTTAGCTTTTTAAACATTATTCAAAATTTTATGTTTATGTAAGCTAATAAGACTAAGGAGATTCAGTAACTACTCTTTGCCTTACGGTATTTGAAAAGAGTGTCCACGGGGCTTAGCTCAGCATCTTGCACAGTCACTTTTAAAAGACTAAAATAGAATTTTTCTGCCTGAAAAAAAAACCCTATCTCTGTTCAGTAAAATGTTCTTTGCTTACAATTAATGCCAAAAGTCAATTTTCTAATATGCTTTTTATGTTTCTGCTGAGCACAAACAGGATGGCACAGTAAAAGCTTTTATTGCCATCTGATTAGGCTGCAGTGGGGGTAAGTAAGTGACTTGGGCCAGCAGGGCTGCAAGATTGCTGTGCTGGATGCAGAAAACACAGAGAAGGGCATGGGATGATGAGCACCAGCCACAATCCTGATCTCAGGGCCATGCAAAGAAATGTTATCAGCTCTGTGGGCAGAAGCAGGATCAGGCCCATTAGGTTTTCTGATAGCCGGACAAAGTCATGAACATGTGCTTGGGCTGTTCCTTAACCTCCTCTTCTGGGATTTTGATTAAGGGTTAATTACAGCCAAGGACTCACAGAGATTTGTCCATTTATTTATCTGTTAAGAGGAATCATGCTATTGATCTTATTCACATGACTGTTTTTCAGGCAGGGAGGTGATTAACTTTGAGTGAAACTGGTAAAAAAAGAAATAGGAAGAGAGATGGAAAGGAAAGTTATGGTAAAAATAAGAGCTAGGATGGAAGGTTTCCTTTGCTTTTCTATCATTATCTTGTGAAACTGTGTAGCCCAAACCCATCAGCTTTACCATCAAGGAAGGAGGAGCACAAGGAGTATCCAGGGCATCTTGTGATCCTTCTGAACTCCATTTTGGCAAGAGCAAGTCAATAAGCTCTCCTGCACATCCATTATTCTGTTCCCACTGATTTTAAAAGAAGACCATTTATCACTGTATTTCAGCGACAAAAATACTAACATAATGTTTCACTGGGTTTATAAGAGGGTGTGAAAAAGGATGGATGAGCTGGCAACGTCTTCAAGGAACAATTAAGACATGAAGACTGCGAGAAAATATTGTTAGGAAATAACTAATTAGAGAGAAAATAGGAATTTAGGACCCGATTCAGTTATGAGATGTTCCTCAAGCACCCTCTGGAATTTGCTCAGAGCATGTGAAAAAAATGAAAAATTCATAGTATTTCTTGTAGGCAAGACCAGTCATCTGCTTGTGTGTTTTTATGGTATACTGGGTATATTTATAGCATTTAGTAATGCCAGCAACATTCAATGTAAAGAGTAACAGATGCCTGTATTGTGAAACAAGGCACTGGCAAGGCAGGTGGGAAATTATTTCCAAAATATTGCAGCAAGCAGGCTAGGAGAAATCTAGGAAGATGGTAAACATAACAGACCTAGGTAGCTTCAAGCAAAACCAGGATCAAAGCTCCAGGCTGAGCCCTACACATGTGTCCTGTAGAGGAGGAGAGCCAGGACTCCTGTGTGCAAGCCCCAGCAGAGGTGGCCTCCATGCCACTCCAGCCTCAGTGCATCCAAGGGCATGGGTGACAGTGAAATTGCAGTTGAGTGCAGAGAGAAGAAAGGAGGGGAATGAAATTGTATTGGCTCAGCTGCAAGAAACAAATCACAGATTCCCTAATCAGACAGATGATGCCTAACTAGGGCACAACGTGAACCACAAAGAAAGGTGGCAGATTTCACAAATTAGTCATGGCAAAAATGGTGAATTTCACAGCTTGAAGTGAATTCATGTTATAGGATGAAACAGCACAAAGTGATTAAGAGCTCTAACTGATAGGAGCAATAAGCATATGAGACTTAGTCATCACACAGCAGCCAACATTTGTCTCTGGCTTCAGCTGAGCCACAGGAGCAGCCCTTCAGCCTCCAGTTTTTGATGCTGAGTGGGAGCTGGTGGGGGCAATCACAGACAAGATCCCACAGATGTTTGCTGGAGTTTTCTGTTTCTGTGAGCTGCAACCATGGCAGTCCAATAGAGCTGGAGCAGCCACTCTGCAGGGAGATGTTCTGCAGGCACAGGCCCCGCTCCCGGTGCCACCACTGAAACCTTGGAGTGGTGGCAGCAGGACCAGCAGGACCTCATCCTCACAGCATGACCCCACTGGTGAAGAGCAGAGAGCGAAGACAGCTGAGAAGGGTTGGAACAAGGGGGGTCACTGTTGCAGCACATTCCCTGCCATGCTGGGGATGACCTTCCAGGTGTGGCAGTGCCATTTTTAGAGCTACTAGGTGCTGGCACTTGCCACTTTATAGTAACCACACCACAGCAAGCATCCCTAATAGAAAATAACCATTAAACAGTCAATTCCCATTTTTTATTATTTCAGGGGATCAAAACCAGCGTCACAAGCCTCTGTCACAGGTGGTATTGCATGACTTTTGCCGGTAAAACATTTTAATAGCTGTGACAGCACACTTTCAAGGAAATGTCTGTACTAGATACTGGAATGTTACCCTAACACTTGTATCCCTGCTTAGATGAAGATAAAAATTCTGGAGAAAAATGTCACCACTATTTCTTAATACTTTTGTTTCAATGTACACACTTCTATCATAGCTATTGAAAATCCATAGAGCAAAAATGGAAGCAAAGTGAGCTAATACCAACCAGGACAAGGCCACCCTGGGGAATTCCTCCCCTTACAGCACAAGCCTCCTTCAAACTCTTCCCCAGCTGTGGCCAGGCTGGGGCGGTGCCCCCGCAGCCCCGAGCGGAGCCGTGCCAGGGGGGTTAACACAGCCCGGGCTGGCAGGCGGAGCCGAGAACCCTTCAGGGAGCAGAGCCTGGCAGCTTTCCTCTGCTTATTGAGGGTGTTCCAGCACCGTCGGGTCCACTGAGCACAGCTGTGTTAATATTGTGCAGGGAAAGGGGAAGCTGTGGAAGTTGCCAGGACTGAAGCCATAGAGGAACGTAATGGGGCAGTGCCAGTTCCTTTAAATCCCACCTGGAACCTATTAGCCATCCACGGGGGTTAGTGGAGCATGTGCATCCCAGGTTATCAAACACTCACCCTCTGTGCAGAGTCCAGCTGCACCTCCACTGGGCACTGCGCTGCCACAGCTCCACTCCTGAGCCAGCACCAGAGCATTTTCAATTGTGCTGTGAAGAAAGACCCCAAGAGGAATTGATCACTCTTGAAAAAGGATGCAAATACAAAGTTTGAAAATAATTATAATTTCTAAAGCATTTTGAAAGGAAGGCCCTTGGAGTCCTGGTAAGGAACTAGAAAGGACTTTTAAGAAGGCAGTCGGGGTGAGAGACCCTCTTCTCCTACACTGATTTTGGAACCTGGCAAGTTTTAAGAGATTCTTCCATAACATTTTGCAAATCTATGCTAATTTGATGTATCGGAGCTCAGCACTGTGCCAATTCACTGTCAAACCAGTATTAACTAGGCATTTTTGGGGAACACTTATAGTTCAAGGTCCATTAAATATGCAAACCTGGCAATTATTTCACCACCCTTAAAATACTTAATTTGAAATGTGCATCAGAGCACCCATAAATGGTCTGTCAGTCTTCATCAAAATGAAGCCTCCCTCTCTTGAAAGTGTAAGTCAGTGTCCTGGGAGAGGGGGCTGGTGGCTGTGCTTGGGATGAAGACAAGAGGCAGGAGGGGGCTGATTCTGCCTGAAGTGCTGCCACACAGAAGCACAGCCACGTTAAGGTCAGCTAAGGCCTGATCTGCCAACTGCCATTCATACAGCAACCAACCTGGAGACAGTCAGGAAATGTTAAGTAAATGGCAAACCTCGAGAGAGCACTAATTACTCGCCTTGGGAAAGGTGGCCAGATCAGTTGCATAAACTTTCTGAGTGCTTTTTCAACCTGAGTGCCTGTGATCTTACATCCTCTTAAATCTGGGAGCTAAATAAAAGTTGCCTTATTCTTTAACAGTTGCTAATTTAGCCAAAGCTGCAAGAGATGATCGACTTTAAATCTGGGTTCCTTTAATGCCTGCATGGAAACAGTTTGACAGAGGTTGGTTTCTCCTTCTGTTCAGCGTGATCCCCAAATACAGACCCGACCCCTGTCAGAGCTGGGAGAATCACAGCAGTAGTTAGCTGGTGACATGTATATTTAGATGACTGACTTCAGGCACCTACGTTTGAATATGTGATTTAATATGCCTTCATTTTTATGTCCTGAAATGGGGATACTACTTAGCTCAAAGAAGATCAATTAATTTTTGTGTTGCTTTTAAGTTCTTTTATGAAAGATGTTACATAAATAATTATTTAATATACTTTAACAGGTTTTTTTTGCATGAGCTGCTTGATCTGCTTAAAGCATATAAATCAGTATGAGCTGATTAGTATTAGTATAAATCAGTATTGGCTAATTAGTAAAATAAGTTCAGAAATCTAAAGCATGCATCAGAAGTTAGACTAGTGCATAAAAAGGGGTAAAAGCTAAGTTGCTCTTTCATTGGCAAAAAGCAGACATTGTTTTTTTGTGAACCTTTAAACTTCTCATTTCTCAGGAATCACAAAATCCATTTGTGAAAAGATCTAGGAAATAAAGAAAGAAATTGTACAAGTTGCATCCTGGTCAGTAAAGCATGTGAGTCTGCAGGCACATAGACAGGATGATGCCATGAATCTCTCCTTTGTGTTGCAGTTCAGAAGAGGAGTTATTTTCTTCTTCTGAGCAGATGCCAAAGGCTCAGACGAGGGCAAGCGGACAGAACGCAGCCCCTCTCTTGTAGCAGAAATGAATTTGCCTGGTTTCTCAAGTCACAGAAGAGAGAATCCTGTGCTAATCTGCAGGGATGAAACCTCTTCCTCTGGGGGTTATCACAGCACTGGGTCTAAGGCAGAGCATGACCAACTATTATTTCATCCTTCCATCCCCCAGTCCAGAACTTATTCCATCCAGTGCAGATTTCCACATCCACCAGTTCTAGGGAAAGTTCCTTCCCTGCCATCTCTATGATATTTTACAAATACTTACGTGCTTTTTCCATCTTTCCCCAAAAGCAGACTTTATCACACTCACATCCAAAAACCTCCCTCTCCAACTACAGAAGCTAATTTATTACTTTTCTGGCTTATTTTCTCAAGCATTATTCACATCCCATTGTTAGTGTTTCTTCCAATAATACCAAAGCCCTGTGACAATGTTTTAATGAGTCACTTATAACCTACTAGCAAAATAATTCACATCTGCCTGTTAGTTATGGCACTATGATCCACCCAAGGAAGCTGCTGTCCAATAAATTACTGAACTGTCTGCCTTCATGCTTCCCAAACTCTCCAGCATCTCTTCACTGCTTTCTATCACCTAACTTGGTGCAGAGACAGAGGATGGCAGCTGTTTCAGCACTTAATGCCAGTATTCCTTTGCAGACTAGGGGGAAAGGATTTCCTTTCAAGATGCCACTCTTCCCAGTGAGACTGGCAGTAGCATTATCTCACATCTTTAAATACCAGTTTTGGAGTTATCAGTGTGACAGCAAGGTGCAGAGATTTTATGGTACAGAAAATTTACATTAACTATTTTTCTTTCAACATTTAAAATCTAAAGTTACTGTTCAATCCTTTAATTAATTAATCCTTTTCTCATAAACACAGTAATTGTTTAATGCTTTGTCCTTCCCATATTATTTTGTGTATGCTGCCACTCCTGCAGGTCTCAGTGTCTCCCCACAGCATTAGATGCTGTATATGCACCTAACACATGTGAGTCTGTGGCTCACACAAAGCTCTTCTATTCTCTACCTTACACAGGAGGGCTACAGCACTGATGGCAGCTAGTGGATTGTACCTATAAATAACAAGTCATCACACTTACCTGCACTCTGTTCCTCTCATACATTATTATTAACCCCTGTTGCAGCACTTTTACTTCAAAATACTAGAATCAGCTTGTTATTCTACCTTTAGTTTATACTGGGAGAAACCTCAGCCCAGGGTAATGTCAGATTATCTGAGGTCTTTGTTATAGTAGCAGCATGTGTTGCTTGCACAGAAATTCATCTGTTTTTCATAAATATTTGATAGGGCTCTATCATCCTCATCATCATTTTGGGCTGGTTGGAAGAGGATCCCCCCGCGACTGTAAGCCATTTCTGAGTTGTCATGGAAAGTCAGTCGGTGATATTTCAATCAGAGTGTTCTTGTAACAAATTCCATTCAAATTCTGTCTGAAAGGGAGTTAAGGTTTCATCCTGCTGCTTAGAGAATGATATGCTAAATGCAGCTTCCCATGGGCTTGGCTGCAGTCCAGCACTTTGTAATTTATAGTTCTCCTTCTGAGTTCTGGCTGTGACCTTGGGACTGCACGGTGCAGTTCTCCCAGCTCCGGCACTTTTTGCTAAAGCACCATCCCGGAGTCCTCGCCCCTTCCCAGGTAGCACAGGGCAGCTCCGGGGAGATGCAGGGCAGTGCTCTGGCACACGGGCACGTGGGAGCAGCAGCACAGGGGACTGCTCACCTTCTTTTTTACTATGAAGAGCAGATCATGGAACGTTGTTCTTAAATGACAGAAATTATTAGCTAGCTTCAAAGCATGAAATTCATTCACAGAAGAGGTTTAAATTGTATTAGCCAAAGGTGTTTTCTGCAGAGACAGCTACAAAACAGCTCTAATTTGAAATCTCCAAACAGCTGTTGTGCCCTATGTATTTACACTGAAAAAATAACTTGGAAAAATATGTTAACAGGCAATTAAAATTAAAAAAAGTTTTAATATTAATACTGATCTTATTGATAGCATACTGGGGGTGCCTAAGATGCATTACTGAGAAATGTGTGTGTCCATGGCCAGAGGAACTGACAACCCAGATTGTAACACATGCCACTTTTAACGGAAAAATTGTGTAATTGAGAGAAATTATTGCCCCTTGAAGATTACATTCATTATAGATTGTAACAGAGATATGTCTTCAGAATGACTGCAGTTCCCTTCAGTTAAAGAGCTATTCAGAAATGCCTGTGTTTGAGCTCATGGATGTAGCTGCAATTGTTTTAGCAGAGTTAGTGAGGGAAAGCAATTTAGAGGAAGGTACAGCAGACCCGTGCAGCTCTTTTGTTTCTTTATTCTTTCCAGATTTTTCAAGGACGTATCTTCTGAAAGTACTTGTTTGTACTTCCCTATTTGGATTCCTTAGGATGGGGAATAATTTTAAAATAAAAAAAAGGATGACTTTTAAAATAATGATTTTAAAAATAATTTTTTAAAATTTTAATATCATTATTTTAGAAGTCTCTTAGACTTTTTATTTTACCAGTAGTTTCCATGGATTTTCTGCAAAACAAGTGATATGGATTTAGCTTTGAAACCAAAGAAAAACAACTCTTCACTTTTTCATTTGGTCTTCAAAGTATTGCATCTGACATTTTTAGTGATTGGCACTTACCATAAATGAACCTTCTCTGTAACCCAGTTGTATCCCAGTTGTATCTCTTTGAAGTGCTTCTTCTATTACCTATTGTGAATACATCAGAGAATCATTATGTTAAGTAGTTCTTTGTAAACAATAAACCAGCAAACCCAAGAAACTCCATTTGCTAGGTGCTCATCACCAAGATACAAAAACTACATCAGCTCCCTGGACCAGTCTGAACATGGTGGCCCTCCACTGGAGGACTTAAGCAGGAATATGTTAGGCCCTTTTGCTTCAGTTGTGACACCACTACAATGAAATGATTACTCCTGTGGGCAGTGCAGAGGTGAGGTGTGTGGAAAGGCCCCAAGGCAGTGGTGCTGAATGCAGAGACCTTTGCAGCGATGCCCTGACGGAAAAGGACAACTGGCAGTATTTATGGCAGGTTTCTGTGCAAGAGGTTTCTGTGCTCTACACTGAGTATTTATTCTGGCAGTAGCTCTAATTGTGCTGTAAACCACCCTGGGTGCTGGTTGCTGTGTGCCCAGGAGTTTGACTAGAAGCCAGCCAACAGTGAGCTCTGTGATAATGGTGCATCATTTCGCCACAGGAGCCTCATGCCCGTGGGTAGCAACAGCCTTCCTGCTTCCTCCCACGCTCCTCTGAGCAACCAAATCCCATCTCCAGGGTGGCTGCTGGACTATAAACTTGCTGTTGTTTATTATTAGCACACCTTATGAAGTGTGAGGCTGGTATTAGAGATTCCTTTCTCTCACATGTTTGAGAATTAATATCAGCCTGTCTCCAACCCAGCTGACCCCATTCCCATGCATTTCTAGGGCAAAGAAGCAGCAGGGAGAACTTGCACAGAGGGGGCCAACCACCAGAGCTCATAATTTCCTCCAGGAAAAGTCTTCCGTTTTCAAAGTCCTGCTCAGCCCTGGGAATCTCCTCATTCTTTCAGTGGAGACCAGTCAGTGTTGGCTTTCGCAGTGCTCTGAGCAGCGGCAGTGGTTTCTTCCAACTTTTCAGTGTTGCAGAGTTTTTTGTATAATCATTGGCATTATTCATGCACACCTCCAGCTCTTCATCCTTAAGTGACTTTGAGACTTCCTTCTAATCCATCATATCAGCAGCCCTCTTGGCTGGCCTTGCCTTAGTGACAACTGCTTCTTCTTCCAGCAGTTCTCCTGACACCTCTTGTCAGCGGGACGGAAAGCTGAGCTCAGTAAGGAGGACTACATGGAATTCATCCACATTTGGATGGGAAGGGAGGGTGCATGATGGATAAAGGACACACGTGAGAGAGCATCACAGGAAGCAGCTGGGCTAATTCAAAGCAGCAGCTCTGCCTTGTAATTCCATGTGTCACTGTGTGCCATTACCTGGAACAGAGCCTGTGAGACCAAGGAATACTCATTCCATCTGAGCTGGCTCTTGTGTGTGTGATTAAAGCCTCTTTGCTTTTTCAGGCCATACACCATCTCACTGGCTGCCCAAGCCTGGCAGTTATGCCACACTGGGCACTTTCCCTGTTTGGCTATTCAACTGCCCTGTTAGTTTCTTTTCTCAGGGCTTCTTTTCCCCTCTAATATCTCATCTAAACTTTCTCTTTCTTAGCTTCAGACCATTGCTCCCTGGCCTACAATTTTCTGAGACTGTGAATAACTTCCTTCATTTCTGTTGTTCCTTTGATATTAGACTGTGGTCATGTTCACCCTGAGCCATCTCTCTCACTGAACTCTGAATTTGGCTTTCTCAGCTTCTCCACATCTTATGTTCTCTAATCTACATGTCACTGTCCTCCTTTGTTTTCATCTTCTCTTTGAAGTTTGGTTGCTAGAAGTACAGAGCATCATGGTTTTAGACGGCTGTTATTTGTATTGACTTACATGCACTCCCCACAGTCAGCTGTATTTTCTTACCCAGAAGGGCTATTTTTGTTTATATTGGTTTACTTTATGAAATTATCTCTCTCCTCTCCAAATTTAATTTTGCAAATGAAAATATATGAAATAACTCTTCATTTTGCTGCCAAGGTATCAACAGAAAGCAGTAAGACTAAAGAGGACAGCTGGTTATAAAGGCTGCGGAGTTCAATTTTTGTTTGCTGCAAAAGCCTTGTATGAGTTTGGTGCAGCTTCTGCACAGGTAGCAGGGAGGTAGGGACAACCTCAGGGTTATCCCTGTGTTGTATGTAAGGATCTCTGCCATTTTGGAAAGTACTATCAGCTACCTGTCCCCAGATATGCAGTTTCTTCAGTAACATAGCTTCCTCTGATTTATCACCAAAATATGAATTTCTGTCCTATGGGAAGTTCTACATTTGGGGTTTTTTTAAGATTAAAAAAAATCTCAGTTTTAAAACCTGTCATGAAATACAAAATTCTTGGGAAGGAAATTCAGTTTGGTGAAAGCAGAAACGCCCCATCTACATGATTTTGATCCAGGCTGGGTGATTTGGCTGTGCTGATGAATCTCCCCTTGTCTCAGCTCAGCATCCCACAGAAGCTTCCAGTCCCAGCCCACTCTGCCCTGAGCTCTCCTTAGTAGATCCCAGGGCTCAGCCAGCACCAGCCTCCACCACACAGCACAGGCCTCTCTCACCTTGTTGCTTTGCCTAGATAACAAACCTACATCTGAAAAATGTGAAATGCAAAAAGCCTCAGGAAAAGGTTGCATGCCATCATGGAAAAAGAGATCATGCCTGGGAGTGAGATCTTCTGATGGTGAAAGAATTGCAGCTCCCCAGAGCAACAGGGAGGTTGAGAAGAAGGGGGGAATCTGAACCTAAATTTGTAAAATGAGGTCCTATTAAGATTTCTAACGATGTCAAAAATCTAAAAGATGGAAGCAGCCTCCTGCACTGTAGCATGTTGGGCTCTGTGGACATGCTGGATTGGATTTCTGCACATGTGCCATTCCCTGCCTCCAGCCTGGCACTAGTGGTGTCCCTTGTAAAACACAAGAACCCATCAAGCAAGCACTTTTCCAGCTTCCTTTACTCCCCAGCACTCAGTACCAGTCCCTTGGTTTGCTTACTCCTTTATTCTGTGAAACCAGAGGCTCTTCTTGTCGTGGGCTTGTAATAGGTTTGCAATTAGCGTCTCAGTTCTGAAAAATCATGAGAAAGAATACCTGTAATAATACTGTTTTTAAAAGAACTAATTCTCAGTTCTACATTGACTGATTGAAAAAAACCCTCCAATAACTATTAATAGCAATGCCCATGAGGACTGCTGATGTAAAGGACAGGATAAACATTCTAAAATATCTCCCATCTTTGTACTCTATAAATATATGCCGATTTCACTGGCACTTCACCTCACTCTGTGTCAGCAGAGCCATGACATCTTCATAGGACAATACCAAGTGAAAAAGTAACATCTGCAGAGCCTCTTCCTGCCTGAAGAATTGGCCTCTGAATAATTTTTCTTTTCAGTGGTTGAACCAAAATCAGTGGGGGGAAGAATCGCTTCAGTTGTCCAAAAGACACCTCGAGTGTTTGGTTTTTATCACTGAAACAGAAATCTTCAAAATTAAAACTCATTTCCAATACAAAAATTACTTTTTTTTCTTATAAGTGTCAAAATAAAACATTTGGATTTTTTTTTTAGTTCAGAATAATGTTTGTCATGTTTAATTAGTTGCTACCCTCATTTAAAAAAAATCAAAAAATAAACAAATAGTTCATAAAACACATAATAAATGAAAGATCCCAGCAAGCCTCAGCAAGAATTACAATGAAGTAATTGCCTTTTAGGCAGTCACTGTTTTTAATGGACACTGAAATGCATTTTGGAAATGGGCTGTTGCGTCTGTTTTTTAGTTAATTATTAAATCCAAAATGTTTGAAATATGTGTCATAAGATGACTTTATTTTAATTTTCCCAGCAGAGACATTGACAGCTCCTGGATGATACTGCACCCAACTGTCCTCTTTAATGACACTTTCTTTTTAATAATCATTGATCCACATGAATTTGTCCGTTCCTAAATAGGAGCTCATCCCTCACATTGCTTGTGAGAGCTCTGTGAAGGGCTGAGCATGGTACAGAGGATCTCCTGCTATGCAAGTTCACCATATAATCACACTAGTAGGATATGATTTGGATTCTAATATTTTGTGACTGCTCTAAATACCACAGTGTACCAAAATGCCATGTCTTTTGTCCATGTGTGCTGACAACATTCTGAAAGGGAAGGTAAAATCCTGTGGTGAATCATAAGCAAAATAAACTGATTTGGAAAGCTGTATTTCCTGTCTGTCCCTAAGAACAACAGCCTCTTATCTCCATCTCCACCCTGTTTGGGCCAAAATATCACCTTTTCTTAGTTGATTGTTTAAAAGATTGACCATCCCAACCCAGTTGTTGATGCAATAGGAACACAAAGGTTTCTGCCATCCTTCAGCAGATGACAGGGATGGCTTAGCCTGCCTGGGCCCTCAGCATGAGCCCTGTCCAAAACCCAGGGAACAGGCTGTGCTCTTTGCTGAAGGAGCAGGAGGGCAAAGCAGGGGGAAAAGGGCAGGGAGAGCACACAGTCTGTGGTGAGACACCAATCCATTATCTGGTTTTGCCTCTCCTGCCCTCCTGTCTCTGACACTGCTCCCAGCATATGCCTCCCCAGCCCCCACACCGACAGCAAAATACACTAAATAAAATCAGGCAAAGACAGCAGCCCAGGCACCTGCTTAAGGAAAGAAAAGAGGGATCTGGGCTGTCTAGGGGCCCTGGTGAGGCAACAGACATGAGGCAAAGGGGTAAAAGGGTGCAAGAGGAAGGTGTAAATTTAAGACCTAGAGCTGAGATTCAAATATAAGAGTGAGAAGCCAGACAAGCTGAAAGGGGAGCTGGCATCCATGCCTCAAGGGATTCATGAAGAACAGAAGGCTGCCTGGCTGTTAAAGTGTCCTTTCAAGGACACCAAGGAGGATGGGAACAGTTTATAGCAATTCCTGGTGGCAGAGACAGGATGAGTCTCCTACAGGCTGGACCTTGAATCAGTCAAAGTACTTCAAAGCCTTGCTTTTCCCTCTCACTGCTCTAGGTCTTGTCCTAGAGTCACCTTGAATTTTATGAAAGCAAACACCTTCTGGAAATGAAATTGTAACTTGTGGTATAAGAGCACAACTGAAGCCCTAGAAAACCACAGACATTACAAAATCATGTTTTAGTGGGCCTGGTCCTAAGGAGCAACTGGGGCTTCCAGATGTTGTACAGAGCCTTGAGAAGCATCATCCTCTTTATAATTTTAAAAAGAAAAGACATCAACACTTTTGTGACTTCTTCCCTTTATAGGGAGTGCTATGAGGGAAGAGATGGGGAAAGCCTCCCTGTCCTTTCTCAGAGAATCCCCTGGATTCGGGAAAGGGGAATCTTTTAGGATCCCCCTAGATACCACTACTACACTTTTCCTTTTTTAGTGATGTCCAGCAATTTTCTCAGATTAGTACCCCCTCAGGACAGTTCTGCTTACAGACACATAGTGCTCTGTTTCCTCCTTCCCTCAGCATCTCCCCTGAACTGGTATCCTTGGGAAGGAGACAGGTTTACAGTTCTTCCCCTTTTTTCATGTAGTAAGCTGTACTCATTCTCTGCTGCTACACAAACAATAAACCAGGCACCCAAGCAGGGACTGTCTTAGTAATATTCCATTTCTCTATCAGACTTTAGGTCAGGTGATAATTTTGGCTGAGGTATTGTCTGCAAAGACAATGAATGCAAGAAACCATCTTTATCCCAGCAAGGGATAAACTAGATGATCCAAGCTATTTTCTCTGTTACTATCTGTGTTTCTGCTATGGAATAAACTGCTGGACGAGGAGAAGGATTTATTGCTTGGACTGTAGTGATGGATACTTCCAAAAAAGCTCAACTCAGGTTATCTCCTCACTGCCTCATAAGGCCATCATGTGTCCAGCAGAAAAAAAGATATTTCCCTGCTGTGCAGAGACAACCTGGAAAGCAGAGCCTATTCACCCTGAAGGGTGTCACAGATGGCAAGGATTCTTGGTGTGAATGGCTCAAGTCTTGAATATCAGCAGGAACTTGAGGCAAATTTTGGCTTTCTTTGTTTTTTCAGCCTTTCTGAGACATATTTCATTCTAGAATGAATTCTTAGGACTTGTGTTCTAAGAAAACTCTAGGAATACTGAAGTAGGGAGGAGAGTTCTGGGGAAATGCATGGATTACAGTTTTTCCCTTCCCTGGAAGCCTGAACCCCATTCACAGCCTGTCCATTACCAACCTCAGGGCAGGAAGAAATTTGCAGTCCTGATGCCAGCAGAAATTCCTCCATGAAGCAGTTTGTTTTTAAGATCCTATTCATTATAAGAAAAGGTCTCACAGGTCAGTCTGTTGTTTTATTTTTTAAATGAGAATGCCATAGTCCAGCTCATAACAACTGTGAGGTACCAGCCCTCAGCCTTGTACATTTGTTTTTCCAGGCAATTGAAGAAAAAAACCCTTTAGTGGGTTCAACAAAGGGAACCAAATATAATTGTGTATAGTATATAGACATGAAGGTGACTCGTGGATGTTTATACTTCCCAGATGGAGAAATGTTATTCAAGGGAACAGGATGTTTTGAGCCTACAGCATCCTATTTTTTTTTCTGTGAAATAAAACTCCACGGTATCACAGGGTCAATAGTTCTGCTGTTAGCCCCTCAATTCTATTAAGAAATTCTTGAATATTCTTTCCCTGCCTCTTTTCCCTTTTGCATTTTTTTGGGTTTGTTTGTTGTTTGTTTTGCTTACCAGATATAGAAACGCTTCTCTTAAAACATTGTAGTCAGTGTCTGTAGCTGACACTGCATAAAGTTGTCATTATGATTTAGGATTTCACCAATTGTGCTTTATTACTTTTATATTTTGCAAGAGGTTTTTAACTTTCATTTTGTGTATTCATAGAATTGTTTAAAGTGAAGGGGCTTTGCCATACTAAAAGGATATTGAGGAGAGCCTGTTGTTATTACCATGCAAGTCAGACAGTCTGAACAGTCTTTTAGTCAGATGTAAATCCACAATTATAAATCACCATGTGAAGGGGAATAGCAATCATTTCATTTTGATCTATCACCACAATATTTTCATATAAATATACTGACCAAAATAGGAAATTTAGGTGTATTTTCTGTGTCTTTATGCAGTAAACATCTCTTTGAAGCACCATTTGTGCTAGACGTCAAGAGTATCTCTGAATAAGAACTGCTCACATAGAAGAGATGGTGCCAGCCTTATGCACAGCAGAGGGATTTAAAAACCCACAAAAACCTGCTGGGTGGAAGAACTGTGTAGGCCTGTCAAATTTCTACAAACTGGGGTGTATAGCACGTGTAGTTGTGTACACATAGTGCTTAAATAGTTCCCTCTGCTTCAAAGAGAAGGGCTGTCCTGGGAGCTATGGGGCAATCAGAGTTTAGTTCTTGCTTTGGACTTCTGTGGTATTTTCTGAGAGTTGTTTCATTTCATTGTGCCTAAGTTTCTTCATCTGTGAAATAAATCCTTCAAATACAATTGGATCAGCTTCATACAGCAAATTACATCTGATGCTGAATCATGTCTTTTATCTCTCTATCTGCCTGCTTATTTTTATTGTGAGCTCCTCAGGGCAAAGACTATCACTTGAAGTCTCATATATAATAAAAGTGTCTTTAGCACCACAGATCCCATTCTCAGGGACTGGAAGCTTAGTGTAATAAAAATAAACAAATGTGATCAGCCATGGGAATTAAAATAAAGCATCCAAGCCAAAGAAAATCTATACTTATGACCTTCTCTCATGAATATACTGGCCCCCAGAACAGACACACTGTTTAGATGCATCCCAGATGTAAAACACTTCGTTGTTTGGCCAATTGGATGTGTAAAGAAAAGCTTTCTTGCCACAGCAGAGCCATGTAAGAATAAAATAAGACCATTTCCTAGTCTAGGAAATGGGGTAGTCAATGTTTCAATTACCTTAACAAGGGTTTGGAAAGGAACGTTAATATTCCTGAACCTCTGTTTTCATTTGTAGGAGCAGGTTGGTTAGTCTAAACTTATCTGAGCTGGAGAAAAATTGGGGGGAAAAAGGATTTTTCTGGTGACACAGACACATGGAGGTGGGGTACCTGGAAAAGAGAGCTGAGAACACAAATAGATCTGCCTGTTTCGAGAGCCAGGGCTACCAGCCAGGTTTTGTGGCATGCTCACATAGGATGGAAAGACTTATTTAAAAAGGTCCCTCTAAGAAGGCAGAAGCTAAAATTTTGTTCTTATGGAAAATGTCATCTCCTGATACAGAATAGAGATACAACCTGAATAGAAACATGACAGGGATTTGGTCTGATGAGCAGTTTCAGAGCATGTTTACCATTACTTCACCTGGTCAAAAAACTAAAGAACAGCAAAGATGGAAATATTTTCTTTTTCTAATGCCTAGATTTGAACATTATTTGCAAATAAATACAGAGAAGATAATACGCTTATTAGGCTGTAGAAACAGGCTTGAAAACTGTGGGAGGAGGTGAGGGGTCATTGAGGTCAGTCCCTTGAGGTTAAGCAGGAGCCCTTTGCTCAGACAAAGCTCAGTGTCCCCCATTCATGTTGGTTGCAAGTCCAGAGCCCAAGATTGTGTCCTAATGATAAGCTTGTGATACATTGCTCATTATTTTTCATACATATTAAACTAATTTTGTTCCCAGAAGAGGTCTCTGGGGTCAGCAGACACCCCTGGTTCCCGTTCCCTTCTGTGGCATTAACGCATCTGTGGCGGCGTCTCAGCAATTTTGCTTGCTGGGCCCACATTTTAAAGAACATTATTTTCTTCCAGAAAAACATTTTAGTTCTTGCAATCAGTGCTTGTTTCTGTAAATTAAGGAATGAATTGTGCCAAATTGTTCTCCTCTTCTTCTCTCTTCTAGGGCTATTTGCAATGTAGCTTATGCTACTGTCAGTACATCCACTGCGTGCTTTACAGGAAAATGAAATCATTACACACAACACACATTGCTAGACCTCTTTCATAATCACACACTCTTAATTGGCATGCAAGCACCAAGATCCCTGTAATACATGCAGTAAAATGTCTCTGACTCATTTTTTTCTCCCAGGTTGAAAGGTCAATGAGAATATTTTTCTTTAATTTGACAGGCACACAAGAAATAATGCAAGACTCATTTATGGTCAGGTAATGCACAAAGAAATCTATAAATCAAGCTAAGGGGAATATTAGATCATGCTCATATCTGAACCCATCTGGCTTAGTTCAGGAAAGAATCAATATGAGGCAGAGAGCTCAGTATTACTCGTGATTTATGCTCTTGCATCTAAGGGGAGAAACATTTGCAATTTTTAAGTCTCTTCATCTAAAACAAAAGGTGAAAAAGAAACTACGGTTGGCTATTACAACACATGCAATAGGTAAGTGATAGGGTGACAGATTACAGCTGCAGGGGGAAGGGATGGTTCATTCTACTTAATGACTCAGCACATTGTTTTAGTATTTTCATCTTCACATCCCTCCCCCCCAAAATGTTTAAGTACAGAGCTATTAAGAAATAAAATTAGCTAGATTTCCACAAGTTGTATATTTGTAAATGAATTGCAATTGATAGTTCACGGGCACAGTACTGTTAGAAAATACAGCATATTGTAACATACAGTTATCTTCACTGTCTTCTTTCAAATACTACTTTCACTAATAAACCCCACACCTAAAAACGTGGCATGGCTAAATATTCATCCTGCCCTGTACCATCGTATACACATAAGCTTTTGATCCTTTTGTGAACACCCAGGATTTACATGAAAGATTTCTACTTCTATAGTACATCTCTCAACTAAATAAAATCTCCAGTTGGCCTCGAGTTGAGCCTCCCCAAGAGGCAGGAGGAGGAGTGTCAGACGGCATTGCTGAAAGCTGTGCCAGTGCACGGGCTGGGAGGCAGAGGCAGAGCGAGAGATCTCCCAAAGCAATTAGGGTATGAAAAACACACTGCACTGATGGGTGCCATAAAAGCGTCAGGGGAACTGGGGCAAGTAAAACATCCATTTCAGCTTCAGTGATTTGTTTTACATACACTGCTAATATCCTTCATACAAATACCAAATGCAGTTTAATTTAAATCTCGGAAGCCATTTAGACTAAAGTGAGAGCCTGACATATTTTTCTCACAGCTAATGTGTACAAGAAAAATCAATAATTTTCCCAGTATAATTTGATAAATTATTACATCAGACATTATTGATCCAGTCAAAGAAGAAAGAGGTCAAAATAATGGAAATCAGTTGGTTGTGATTAGAAATGCTTGGGATATTCATTTGGAAAAGGTTGATAACTAAAATGGTCTATGGGCTCTACGCTTATTGATTTAATAAATAGAATAAGCCTTGCTGATCCAAAACAAGGTTACTTGTATAGGTGTTTCAGGGGGTTTTGTTGCTGAAAGCCAGTCTATATGTCTTCTGTACGTGTTTAAATTATATTTTAGTTTGGCACACTGAAAGCATTCATTTTAAACATCTGTTCCTTTCAGCCACAATTTTCTACTGCACTTTGCTGCTGAGAACCCTTAGACTTCATTCTGGTAGTAGGCTTAATGCTCTTTCAAGTATTTATTTTAAAGTTTTTAGTATGTTTATGTCATTATTAGTAATGAATGCATTCATTAATTCACACACGCCTTATAAACACAGGTAAGGATCCAAGAGCCTCCCACAGAAGAGGCAATTGTGTTGGGGCTGTGTTATTGACTCCTGCTTGGGTATGTCCTTCTAGCAGAGAATTATAGTGTTGCACATTTCAGTCCAAAAGACTCCAAAATAACCCTAACTGGCAGTTAGCAGAGATCATCCTCAGCCCCAGGAAAGCCCAAGCCTGAGACATTGTCCTGCAATGGCCCAGCAGTGCAGAACCCTCAGGCCTGCACAAGCAGGGAGCAGAGGCTGCCCTACCATTCTACACATAAGGGAGAGAAAAAAGGAGGTAGAGTGGGATCTATCTTGGCAGGACACAGTCAGGATACAATATCCACAGCTTTCTCTCCCCTTGTCTTCATACCACTGGAGTCTCTTCTATTTTGGGCATCCCTCTAGTCTTTGTTCCCTCACTAGCTTTACTGTCCAGGCACTATTCCCTACCTGGGGTTCAGTTTCCTTTTTGCAATCTCAGCTCTCCACTTCGTGCTTCTGTTGTTACCATGGTCTAAGCTGCCCGATCTACAGGAGACTGCTGCAGTGAACACTGCGACCGTGGCCCTGGCTGCCTCTACCTGGCCCGGCCCTGCCACAGTGCCCTCAGCAGCCCTGGCTGCCCTGCCTGGCCCGGCCCGGCCCGGCCCTGCCACAGTGCCCTCAGGAGCCCTGGCTGCCCTGCCTAGCCCTGCCTGCCTCGCCACGGCCCTGCCCACCCCTGCCACAGGAGCCCCAGCCGCCCTGCCTGGCTGNCCCTCAGCAGCCCTGGCTGCCCTGCCTGGCCCGGCCCTGCCGCTCTGCTCTCAGCAGCCCCAGCCATCCTGCCCGGCCCTGCCTGGCCCTGCCTGCCTCGCCACGGCCCTGCCCACCCCTGCCACAGGAGCCCCAGCCGCCCTGCCTGGCTGGCCCTGCTCCAGTGCCCTCAGCAGCCACAGCCACCGTGCCCGGCCCTGCTCAGCCCCGCCCTGCTGCCCTACCGTGCCCGGCCTGTGCCGCTGTCCCTGCCTGTGGCCTCAGCAGCAAAGACAAGGGATCAGCTCACCCCACCCCTTGCGAGGACTTTGAATGCCCTCGGTAAGAGCAATACCTGCCGGCTCCTGCTAAGGAAGCAGTGGACCTGAATGTGTTTCACCTGCTCCCTCCCAGGTGGCATTTTGCTGGTGCCCATCGGAGCAGTCTGGAGCACTGCCTCTGGGAAGGGCAATTTAACTGAGCATACAATACAAGTATTATTACTATAGCCCTGAATTGCAAAAGAGAGTCAGAGCTCTGCTACATCTCTGGGAATGTGGTCACATCCATCCACTTCAAACGTCCTAGCACAGGAAATGTGTATGTGCAGATATGGCTCATTGGAAGTTTAAAATTTTTATCCTGTCTTCTTTCCTCACTTGGAATTACTCCAGAATTTCTCTTGAGCATGAGAAGAAACTAAATATGCTTTCCTTAAGGTCTTCAGAAATTCCTTTCTCTGGTTCTGGTGTAATAAATACCAACTGACATTTGAGTTGACAGTAGTTACAAAGCCTGGGCCACACAGTACAGCAGTATAGTGTGAAAAATTAAAACATCCATAGGTACTGCTTATGTGCTGTGAGTAGAAGGAGATCCTGAAAAAGAATTCTATATTTCATCTTAATCATCCTTCAGCATGGCCAATGCCTAAAGATATGTGTGTTTTCTCTTGCCAGCAGCACATCTAGCCGGCACAGCAGCTGCATAGGAGTTATATAACCAGGGTGACAAAAGTCATCTCCCAGACAAGTAGAAAATGATACAAGCTCTATGGCACATGACTGGATTGACCATACCTGCTCTGCACCTATTTGAAGGTACAATAGCAGAGCACAGGAAGTTATACTGGCTAATGCAGTGTAGCAGCATCACAGCCTCTCTACTGAGTTAGAGTTATGAATCTCTTTTAGATAGTACAATGCAACTTTTCCTTCTGGAAAAGATCTATTATTTTTGTCACCTGCTCTATAATAAGACATCTGGAACATCATTATCCCAGACCAACTTTATAGGTTCTTTAGCTTGCCCAAATTGTTTCATCCTAGAACTCACCAGAATGAGCAGTGTTAGGATGAGAAGAGCTGGCTGGGGTAAAATGGAAGAGAAACACTAATTCCCAGTTCCTGTACATGCTGCAAGATGAAGCAGAGTCTTCTGAGTTACAGCAATGGGACATGGCAAAGCTTTCTGGTCCTTTCTAAACAGCCCAGATTTCAGTGAGCTGAGCCAGGCTGTAAAGTGTAAGACAGAGAGTGCTTAAGGGGCCGTTGCTAAACATTTTCTTTGCTTTCCAGGCACTGAGTTTGGCTCTGGACATTTACATGCACTGGTGGTTTAGGATTAGATTAAGAAGTACTTCATGCCTGGGATTACACCCAAATTCAGGGAAGTCATTTCAGATCTCTGAGGAGCAATCATAGCCTAAAGCAGAAAGGCAACTGTCCTGTGCATGGTGAGATGCCAAGCACTGAGCTCTTAACAAGGCACCAGAGAGTCATTTGGTGTCCCTCACCTGAAAAGAGAGATGATTTCCCCAGCGGGGAGCCTGGTATTTGTACTACAGTCAGGTCATAATGTTTGTATCTCTGTTGAAATAGCTTGTTACTCCCAACACCAGTATCTTTCTGGCCACGGAGGCTAAAGCAGTATTTCTTGTTCATACTTTATGTGTTTTTTTTCCTGCAAAGCTTCACCTCTTTATTGTTTCTTATTTAGAAACTCTGAGTTATGTAAATAAAGTGTGTGGTTTTTGCTTTTCCAGGGGCTGGAGCTGAGTTAAGGTAGAGCAGTGCCAAGGAGCAAACAGGGTTAGAGCATGTTTTAAATTGCCATTCTCTTGCTTGTAATTTATTCTTCCTATCTCTAGCATTCCTCTGCAGAGATATTTGTAAAAATAGGTGTTCCATGCACTGTATATGGAACAGGTTTATTTAGGACTGTTGTTGAAGATTTACACTGCTCAAAAGGGCAGTCATAGCAGATAATTCCATTTGCAAGCTTCAACAGTGTTCTCGGGAAAGTGCTGTTATCACCGTGAAGAATTTTAATGATGGCAGGGTTTACAGACAACTTCTTTGGCAAGCAAGGCTGCAGCAAGATAACTCAGCAAGTTCCTTTGCCAGTGGTGGTTTTGTATTTTTGCTGCTGCCTGTTAAACACACCTTACATCCACCTCCCAACCCTCTCCAGGAGTTTCAGCGCCATGTCTACCGTGCAGTGCTAACCTAACATAAAACACCTCTCAGGATCTCACCTAAAAGGATTCCTGGGTGCCTCATAGACTGACCACCACTTCTATTATAAAACTTCTTGTTAAATAAATATGTTTTGGTTTGCCATTACAATAAGGACAATCATAATATTACTAATAACCTAATACAATTCAATGTGATCACAGGAGAAGCTGGGTTAAGATACTTCTTACTTTCTGGAAGGTTCCTCATTAATTAACATCTTGCTGACCACAAAGTTGTCTATTGCAATAAATTAATACTGTCTTTTAGTAATCCATTACTAACTGTTGGAGGGAGTGAGGAAGAGAGGAGCTTGCAAGTTGGTAACACTCTTCACTTCATAGTCCTCACTGACCAGAGACCCTCCCTGCACATTTACATCTGCAGGGACATTTGAGAGGGATTTCAGTGATATTCTTGCTATATATTGCATGTAATATGTAATTATTATGTGTCATATATTGCACATATGCGCATAATATATAATGATAATACAGTGCTATATATTGCAGTTATCCAGGTTAGATTCCTTTCCCTGCAGACAAACTGTTTTTCTGTTTCACAGCCTTGGTAACCCCTGAGAAGCTGCTGCCTTGGCCA
This sequence comes from Rhabdornis inornatus, assembly GCA_013397075.1. NCBI lineage: Eukaryota > Metazoa > Chordata > Aves > Passeriformes > Rhabdornithidae > Rhabdornis > Rhabdornis inornatus. Next base: position 217,457 of record VWZS01000091.1, read on the forward strand.
CCTCAGGGTCCTCAGTGCTGCCAGCCCTGTCACTGCTGAAAGGAGAAGAGGGACTCAGTGTCTGTGGCCTTCCCTTCACAACTGTTCACTGGTTTTGCTGCTCCTTCTCATATTGTTTCTTTTCAGCAAAACCATCAGATTTTGGTGCTGTCAGTCTGGCATCCCCTCATTAGCACTAGAAAAGCTCATCAGTGTATATTGCACTGGAAACCTTGCAAGATGCCACAGAACTCCCTTGTGATTTTTTTTTCCTTCCTCTCATTGCTTTTATGTTGTCGGCTAGAACAAAAGGAATTTCAGTTAATTATCTGTGTATTTTCTGAAACCACTAACCTACATCCCAGCTAGCACAAAACAGTTGCTTGACTGAAGTTCTTGGCAGATTTAAACACCTTGTGGTCGTAAGTTTAAAATATCTATTCCTATTTTCCAATTTGCATACTCAAATTTTCTTATACAAAAATAAACATTCTACTTTTTTCACTATTCTCCAGTACCTAAGGAAAAAGAGGATGATTAAGTAGCTGGAAAACTAACCTGAAGAGTGGGGGGTCCAAACTCATCTTCTTTTTGTCCACAAATTTCTCACTTCTGTAGGCAAGTTCTTCAGTTTCCTTTGCCACAGCTTTACCTTTGTAAGAGGCAAGCAACAGCATTGTTTTCATAACTACAGATTGTGAAAATCTCAGCTATTAGAGTAAAAGGAGCAGTGCAGGTGATTAAACAGATAGACTGTACTGTAAGAACAGAACATGGAGGCATATAATCTGGTTTAGTGCTTTGAAAATATATTTATCTCCATGAATATTACTTTCTTTCAGTGCCATTCTGTTTTGATGCACTGTTCCTGAGCTGAATCCATTTCCTCAGCTCACTTCACTACCCTAAGTATAGTGAGAAGAGAGTTCAAAGACACTGTGCCAATGTAATGCAGCACACGGGATGAGATGGCTCCAAGTATTAACTTCATGATTTGAGCCACCACCAAACAGCACATCATAGCCCTAGAGTTTCAGGAACATTTCTTTTGCACAGTAGCACATGACATAGCTGGAGCTCAATTAATGTTTCCACTGATTTTTCATAGATCTGTGCCCTTGCATGCAATATCCAGACAGATCACATCAGTCACAGCCACCTCACTGATGGTACAAACTGAATGTCACCATCTATGCACCCACCATGTTGTCCTCACCCTTGATGGCAATTAAATGTGATTTCTTTTCTCCTCTTGGGCAAAAATTAAACAGCTGCAAGATGTGGAGATTTTATCATGTGTGTGGAGGGAGAGGGTTCAGATGTCTCTCTTCTGGCAGATAATTGCTTAGTTTAATGAGGAAGTTTTGTAGTTTTTTTAACCATTGCTTCTGTGTCTTGTTTAATTATTTGCATATGGCATCATCAAGTTAAAAAGAGTGTATACATTCAGCACTTCTTCTAAGTCTTGTATTGGACATTAATGAAAAGAAGCCGAGGATAGGTTTCTTGCTAATGATGATGGAAAATTAGCTTCAAAACCCCAGAGGTGTCTTGCAAGATACACCAATGATATATAAAGGTCCAAGGAGAGAAATTCAGCATAAAATATTGCCTAGGCTCTTTTGGACTGTTTCTCCAAGAGCTCCTTTTCCCATTTAATTTTGTAGTTATGAGGGAGGATGGCAAAGAGTAAACACAGAAGGTTTTCAGAGACTGCAATACTCCCAGCAAGTAAGTGAGGCTCATAAACAGCGCAGGCGAGACAGCAAATGCCAGCGTGGCATATACAGTAAAGGTTACATGCCTGGAGACCTGCAGCAAAAGACAGATTCTTGGCTTTTTTTTAAGTTCTTGAGCTAGTGAAAAGTTGAGTGTCTGGAGAGGAGCAACTCTTTATGCATTAGTCATAACATTTTGAAGGGCAGCAAATCCACAGGCAGGAGCACAAGAAAACAGTTGCTAGTCCTTTTCCTCTCGTTCTGTGAGGTGCAGGCTCCAGTTTTTCCCAGGCACCTCAGGCAAACAACAAGGACCCAGTTCAGAGAGGACCATGCTCTATTTCACTCCATGCTACCCTATGCTTCAGCATCTCATTTGCAATCTTGTGTATTGTCTGATAAGTTTGGTTGAGTTCAGCAGTTGTTTTAAGTGTGAGGGGAAGAGACAGTGTTGATCATTAGGACTGACTGGTTCAGTCAGTGGTGAGCAGTCATGAGAGCGTGTAATACAAGCCACATTTAGTAGTAAGGGGTCTGTTTGCCCAGCTTCATGTTTTCCTGCAGCTAAATTGGGAAGAGCTGCAGGAGGGAGGGTCAGGTGGTGCTGCTGACATGGCTCAACCATTTCAACAGTCACATAGGTCTTCACTTTGGGAGGTTGTTTATTTTCCTGAACAATAGACTCCTAATTTTTTGTTTGAACGCCTGCATAGTTCTACAGATAAATAAGTCTATGGCAATAAGGCTGCTTTTTTTAGATAATTTTCAGAACAGTTTAGATATAGCCCATATACACACTCAGCTTGAGAATTCCTCCACCACACAGCTGCTTCTCACTGCCTACACTTGCTGTTTGCATTGTCTCCTATGTCCCCTGGGTTATCCCTTTAATGGCTTTGACATTAAACACCTGAACAGTTGCTCAATATACAGAATAGGAAAAAAGAATGAGGCAAGATGGATAAAAGATAAATGGAGGTGACAAAGAAGGTATCACTAATGGTTCAAACCAAAATAGCTCTTTTTATGTTTGAGCAGGTCCTTGAAACACGAATGCATCACAACCATTAGCCGTAAGATGCACAGTTTGCTTATGTTAGTCTCAGTGCTCTCAATTCACTTTGTTTTACTGATCTCCAATATTTTAAACACAATTATGATTTTGCAGTTACAGTTTAGTTATGTGGGAAAGAGGCTTTAAAGTGTTCTTGTCACACAGTGTTTGCTGGAAGTGTGTTTAAAACAGAACTAAGGGTTTGAAGAGGTCCCAGGTCCTTCTCGTTTTGCAGTCAATATTTAGCAATATTTCAGTCATGATGCTACTTTAAAAGGGTGCAAAATTCACCTGTAGGAATAATCAATAAAATTGGAAGAAAAAGTAATGGACTGGAAGCTGGAAAAAGCCAGAACAAAATCTAAAATAGTGCACTTAACATCCCTGTTTCACCCTGAGTATTTTGGGGATCTGACACTGGTCCAGCCACTCTTAGGCACACACAGCAAGACAGTACTTGGGCAAAGCTGTCATTTTCCCTGTGGTGCATGTACATAAACTCTAGTCACTGTTAGCCCTGAAGAGGGCTGCAGAGCTGTAACATTGCTATCTGGAACCATAAAGTTCCTCTGCTGGCTTCTGCAGTTTGTTAAACTAAACTTTTAGAGCAAGATATGACACCCAGAGCAGCACAGTGAAGTTTTCATTCTAACCACAGCTTAGTGGTAGTGATCAGCCCATACACTGCTAATTGCAAGTAGGGTAGAAATAATGTGCAGCCTGACTTGACTTTAAAAAAGTGTGTTTTCCTCAAATCCTACACTATTTTTCCTCTATCAGAGTCACACAAACATGAAGTGTCATCTGATGAGGCAGCAGAACATAAAAGGTATGGATTTCAGGCTCTGAATGTTTTCATCTTGCCAGGATGAGTAGAGGCATTGGTCTGAAAAGAAAGTTACTAAGGAGACAGAAGTTCCTTTCAGTGAACTTGAGCAAAACCAGGCCAGTGACAGGACTTCCTTGGGAAATAACCCCAGTGCAGCTCGGCTGTGCTGTTTTCAGCAGCCCATCCCTCTGGTGTGAGCAGAGCCCACTGCCCAAGTGCTCGCTGCTCTTTAAACCAAGCCATGTTGTCAGGCAGTGCAGAGTTGCTGTGTCGGCCACTCTTGCTGAGATTAGAAGGCACAAAATCTTAACTTAGTCCAGTTAAAAGGTGTGGAGTGACTGGGCAGGATCTGGATCAAACTGAGGGAAATTTAAGGAAGAATACTCTTCCTTCTTAAAAACCAGACCTCTCTGCTCAGAGGTTTTATGGTGTGCATTAGTGTGGCAATGTGATACAGCTCCAAGTTTTTTCCTGGAGGCTGGAGCCCTTAAGAGTGTCTTGCATCAATACATTTTGGGGTTCTTAAGAGTGTTTTGTATCAATATGTTTACCATGCAACATGTATGTATTATGAAATTAGAGTAATATTCACAATATTAGTTTTGGCAATATAGGACACAGAATTTATCTCTGTCAAGGAAAGCATCCCTTACATCGCAAAATTATGACCAAACAAAATATTTTCAAAAAGGTATCATTTTCTTAAAAAGCTCTTTTGGCCAAGAGAATTGACTTGCTCAAATCAAAACCACAGCACTATATAGAGCACAATATAAAATAATGGAGACGTGACTACGCTTTTGTGGGCATCTGAGCATAAAATAGTGAAACAAGATTACCTCTCAAATGAGAGAACTCAAGGGCACTTTCTGTCACCTACCTACTGCTCTACCCATAGAAGGGAGAAATCATACTAGACAGCACCTGAGTCAGGTAAAGAAAAATCAGGGGCATTTCATTTTTCTGTTTTACTGGTGTCAACTGTTCAAAATTCTTGAATGACACTCTCCAAAATAATGAGGTTTAAAAATAGTAAATGTCATAAATGCTTTCTGGTTTTTATTCCATAATCAAAGTAATTACAACACTATTTAAGGTTAAGTGCCTTATTAATCTTTCATTACCTGTGATTGAATTAAGGGCCAGCAGCATTCAAACCAGTCCTGCAAGCACTTGCTAGCTGGCTACTACCCCTTTCTTAATATAAGCAGCACAACTCTGTCGTCTCAAGGGACTCTAGCAAAACATTAGCTTTTGTAACATGACTGGAAAGGTACCAAGTTTGGGTTATTTTCAGTATGTGGGAGTAAGTTCTAGAAAAAGAGCTGGTTGGGGAATTCTCCAGCAGAATGTTTTTTAGCAAGAAAATGCCCTTTTCACACAACCAATGTTTTCTATGTGGAAAAAGAAAATTTTTAAAAATACATTTTTCCCTAGGAGAATCAAAACAAAGGCTGGCCCAGTTGCTGCCTGCTACATGCTCCCCAGTTCCACTTTGAGCAAAAAGTGAGTTTAACAGCTGCTTCCCAGGCAGGCTGCTGGAGTCCTCCTGGCATGTGCCAGCTGCAAACGGAGAGGAGCAGGATGAAGTGGGGAGGCTTAGAGCCCTCCACATTCCTGGTGAACCTTTGCCAGTTCCCAGGCTTGCTGCACAGCTCTGTAAGTCATAGCAGCCACACACAATGAAAACACTACTTCAGGGCCCAAGAAATTAAATTTTTCTGCAAATCCATTCATACAAAAATGTCACTTTGACATTTTGTCCTGGTTCAATACACCTGTTTTCCCTGGGGAACAGTGTTTTCTGTTTTCGAGATGATTCTGCCCACGCATCGCAGGCTCTCGGGAGACCCCTCTGCCAGCACTCCTGTGGGTGGAACAAGGACACGGTGGCTGAGTGACCCTGCTGGCCATGGGGAAGGGCTGTCCCAGAGCTGCTGGGGTACCTGAGTAAGCAATTAACAAACTGGCCTTGAAATTAGAACTGAGATCAGAAGAAAAGCTCCAATCCCTCTATCACCAGAGCTATAAAATGTTTATTCCAACCACAGCATAGAAACATGGGTTTAATGGCACTTAAATTTATTGGTGTCTTACAGCATCCTAGGACATGAATATATTCATCTCTTTGCTTAGTCGCAGGAAATTGCAGTGATGGATTGACATCATTTTGTAATTGCATGCGATGCACAACCAAAACAGAGCTCAGGCAGTGAGCTGCATTCTAACTAAATGCTCAGCTTTTGTTAATAATGAAAGTTCAGCTAGCTTGACATAGGAACTGCATATATAGGATGCAATATTAATTTATTATGCTTCAGTTGAGATTTTTAAGGTAGTCTGATTTTCCTTGAATGCATGTGTTTATCATTATCAGCCTGAACACAACTAGCACTCTTCAAGATTTCTCGCTGAAAAGAAATTGAGCGTGCAAATGCTCTTTCATCATAATCACACTGACTGTGCAGGGTAATTCATAAAAGAGCCAAAAATATATTGAAATTCAATATTATTTTAGTCCAAATCAATATTAATAATTGTTTGTATTTTAAAGTGAAATTTACAGTTGAAAAATGTACAGAGATCAGCCCATAGTTGCTAGCACATCAAATTTTCCTATTAAACTTAAAGGCACAGTAATTTTACTTCAAAATGTTTCTTATAATGCAAGAGAAGGCATTGATCTGTGAAAACAGCTATCTATTATTTATATGAACAACATTAGAACAGATTTTAATTATAAATGAGCTGAAAGGTCAGTAACTATTTTATTTTAAGGTCTTGATTTTAAATTTGGGTAGCTTAATAAAAATATTTGTGTGGGTCGGATCCCAGTGGAAAATGCACAGAAGGATTAGGCACAAAACACCCTATCTACAGTCAAACCCCAAGACTATTGGTACCTTTTACAGAGCCATTAAATGTGAGTGATTACAGCAAACTCATAATAATTTCTTTGATCTTCAGTCATAGAATCATAGAAGAGTTTGGAAGGGACCTTAAAGATCATCCAGTTCCAACCAGATTTCAATTTAGTTCTTTCCAGGTTCTTTTGAGTGTGAATACCTTGATTACAGTACCAAATGCAAATAATTTGAGTTTGCAGTGATGTTGTCTGAGCCCTCAGCCAGAACTTGATCAGTGTCAGCCCAGGAGAGATGACACAGGGAAGGGTTGAATAACCCTGTGCGGCACAGGGCTGCCTACACCAAACAGGAAAAGATCCCTGATCTGTATTAGATTTACTGCTTCAGTATCTGGGCCCAACTCACCAACATGCTGATTCTACAGCCAGAGCAGTGGTGCTGGGGAGAGGAATGCCAGAATGCCTTTTTTCTCTCCCCAGGAGGAGTCCTCTATGTCACAAATACTTTGACAGATGTTTCATTTCCTGGAGCAGGCATCATTCTGCCTGTCCACATTACAGCAAAAAGAGGGAGGAAAGGATGAAAGTTTTGAGGCCATGTCTGCCTTCTCCTCACTGAGTGCAGTAACTGAGAAGGGATGGAGTTAGAAACCAGGTCTGATGTCAGGTGCATGGAGTCAGTAGAATATATCCATTCCTACAGAGAGTCAATGGAACAACAGGAAGTTTGCTGGTGACATTTAGTGCTGGTGACATCTGATATTCGCAGCACACAGGTATGCCTAGCAGCTACTTGCCTTATCTGTTCTTATTACAGATCACACAAAACGTGCTTAAAAATAACTGAATAACAGCAAATCAAATAGTGATATTCTCCCACTGTACCAGCATTACAGAACTGATTTTAAGGAAATCTCCTTAAAATGCCTATTCAGGATTCTCATTACAGCTCAATATCAAAAATTGCATTCTGTTTAAAAGGCTGAGTAGTTACACTGATATCCACGTGTTTCCTCTGGCTGTTCTATCCATGTTTTCCTTTGAAATTCTGGTGCAGAGTAGCTTGCACAAAAGGACGAACTGGAAGTGTATCACATGTAGGAGCCCAAGTTCCTTGTACAGTCACCACCACACTGGTGGCTGCTCCTCCGTGTAACCAGGACCTACGGACACCTTGCAGCTCCTTTCTCACCCACCCAGTCTTACACTTGGTGCAGCCCGCTCCTAAGGAAAGAGCCCTGTTTGTGAGCACAGCCTGTGGCCTCTCCTCCGTGGATCTGTTGGCAGCTGTGCCCTCCTGGTGTTCAAAGCATGGCTATGCTGAAGCTGCAGGTGGGATTCCACCCCTTCCCCAAAGCTGACTTTGGCAAAAGGCCAAACTTTTGGAAATGAAGGGGTGTAAGGGTAGAGCAAATGTTCACTGTCCTGTGTAAGCAGTGTTCCAGTATAACACCAGTAAACATCCCCTCACACTGCCTTGCAGCTGGCACACTACCCCAGATGTTACAGCGCTGCCTCTCTGCAGCCCTACCAGCTTCCACATGCACCTGCCCTCACTCACCATCACACAGAAGCATTTCACTCCTTAAAGTGATGGAAAAGTTTCCAGATCCTTCTCTTCCCTCATACGCACCTGGGAGATCTCTCAGTTTGCAGATTTTCCCTTGGTCTCACAAGGCATGTGAGCAGGAGGGGCTCAGTCCAGGCCAGCCCATGGAGATGGGGACATGTCACAGCTCTGCCTCTGCACACCCAGCCAGCCACCCTTCACACTCACTGCTGCAGTAACACAATGACTGAATACAAATAAAAATTCTATTTCCTGTTGTTTAGAAATTGCATTTCAAACAAAAACCAAAAAAAGCAAGTTTCAGTTTGCTTTATTTTAGGGTAAAAGTTTCATTTGGAGTCAAAATATAAAAGGCATTTTAAAGACAAAGCCAGTTTCCCAAGCAGATCTAGTTGTAGAAGATGTCTTCTCAACTGACTGCTTTGTTTTAACTGCCCAAACCAAGAACAAGAGAAAATATCTCAGCTCTGATATACAGGCATAGTCTAAGTGAAAAAGCACCTTGACTAAACAGATCTTTGATTAGAAAGAAAGCAAATTTCAATAAGAAACAAATTACTCATGGCTAGAAGGATTGAGAGTCAGCATTAGCTGAGAACAGTCAAATGTACACCATTACAGAATGTGCTAGAGTCAATAAAGGAACCCTCTCCACGTCCACAGCAAAATGTGCCATTTCAAGGTTAGGAGGCCTATTCTGTTCTTCCTGTAGAAGAACATCACCATGAACCCATACAGTGTGAATCAGAAGCTTGTTTTCCTTCTGCTTTTGCAGAAATTTTGGTGTATTTTGTTTCCTCGAGTGCACAATTAAAACCACCCTCACTGGTGACAAAGTTATTTAATTCTAGGTTACAGGGACCATTTCACAGTTTTTCCTTTTTTTTTTTTTTTTGCTTGCTTATGTCTCCAAGACACATATTGTTCACTTCAGATACTTTTGTCCTTTAGAAAAAAGGAAATACAATTGAGGAGTCATGAACCTCTGCACTGCATTACATGAACTGTATTACATATGCCACAGTTAAGCCATAATGTTGAGGAAGAGTGCCCCATACATATATATGCATAAAGCCACTCAAAATTAATTATTGCTATAAAAAGTAAATAAAATCTCATGATATCAAGAAGTGTGGCATGCAAATAAAACTTTTGCCAATGGATAGGAACATATTAACTTTTTATACACACATACACATGTGTACATATATATCAGCTGCTCATAAAATCTTTAAGTTTTGTCATATTTTCCTCCTTATCGTAACACACCCAAAACTGCAAAAAAAAAAAATTGTAAAGGAAAAATTCAAATTTACATTTGCTACATACTGACATAAAGGAGGAAGGATATCTGGGGTAATCACTTGTTTAGTACCCCTGGAAATCTAGCTTATTCCAGGTGCATTGTAACTTCTGAAAGAAGGCATTTTCATTTGAAATACCCAGGAAACCTGTGCAATAGATAAATGAAGCAAGACAACTGAAGAAGAGTATAATATCATATAACTGTTATATGACAGTGCAATAATCTAAAAACCCTTTGAAGATGTGAGAGTTATTTTAAATAGAAGAGAGATTGAGGCAAGTGGAGGGAAAGGAAGCATTTCAAATTGGGCTGTAATGAGAACCAAGTGGGCAGCTGAATAACCAGAACTTTTCTGCTGTATTTTACAAGGGTTCAGTGTTCTCCACACAGCACATTTCTATATGTAATATTGGATGGGGATAACATGCCTATAAATCCTGCTGCCAGGCAGTGCCTGGAAAGGCTGGGCTGCTGTGCAAATTGTGTGCCTTCCCCTCCAGTGTGGAACAAAGCTGGACAAGTTCATTATTGACACTCACTGTTTACACTGTCACTGTGCAGTTCCTGTGAGATGTTAATTTGAAACGCAATGAAAAAAAAACTTTTTCATTTCAAAGGCAAACTGCTTTTGTGATATGTTTTAGTTTAGGAATAGAATTATAACCCCTCGAGGATCTTGGAGAGGTGTGTGTTGACTTGCTAAGGCCCTGCTGCAGTACTGAGGAGATTAGTAACACATGATGGCTGCTACAATTTTGCACCCAGAAAGATAGAGAAGAAATCTTCTTGACTTTGAAAGGATTATTTTGGTTGCTTACTGAGTGCTGTCCCTTTTGGTCTTATATTGTAGATGAAAGTGGAAACCAGAAGTGCCTGCTTCCTATTGCAACATGTGATGGAAGTGAGAGGAGCAGCTTTAGCAGATTTGCCAGGGGTTTTGGAACGGGAAAAAGGGGTCATACATTACCACTCTTGACTTCAGCTACATAAAGCAATAACAGCTTTCTGCAATTATGCTGAAATTCAGGCTCTGGCACATTATATGGCTTTAATATCCCTTCTAGTACTGTGTGGGTCCAAAGGACAGCACTGGTGTATTTGGGAGAGTAGAACTGGACCCACTAATACTTGACAAAACAAGTTTCCACCAGAGTAAGAGAAAGCCTCTTACCCCTCTTTCTGCACTCTTTTGGGTAAATGGATTGGTTTATAGGTGAGCAAATCTTGTAATTTCCAGGAATATCTTCCTGTCAAGAATTCCCCATTTTGCATAATTGGAAGGGATGTGAAAGCCAAGACATGACATGACACCAGTGGCTGGACAGTAGAGCTGTTAATAGGCAGTAAGTTCTGCCTAATTTGCTGCCACACTGCTGGTGTGCACTGGTGGCAGGTAGCAGATGTGCTCAGCTCAGCATGTGCATCTAGGATCACTGGGATGCAGGGGAGGCTATTTAGGCAGCAGGGGAAGAGGTATCAGCTCCTCAGGCTGGTCCCAAGCTCAGTAGGTCCAATTCACCCAAGTGCCAGTTCCTGCCTCTCACGTGGTTCTTGGGAAAATGGAGAGTGTGAAGTAGTGCTGCACAAAGTCACACAAGGCAGGTTGTGTTCCCTTCCTGAATTCCAGCTGCTGAACTGGTCTGTGCATCTGCAGTGCTTGGGAGATACCCCCTGGAGCACCTAGACCAGGGTTCATCATGGTCCTGAGGACACCAGGCTGAGCCACCCCTCTCCACTCAACTATTTCACTTCTGATTTAAAAGGATTTCAGAGTTGGAGAAACCCTTAACTTCTCTGTTGATTTCATCGAAACAGGTTTAATTCCTTTCCCCATAGGAAGGGAAAATATGAATCCAGATCTTTTCAGAAGAGAGTTTTGGGGATGTTTCAGGACCAGGATATTTTGAACAATTTCAACTTTAAAGATGGTATTTCACTTTTCTCTAAAATGCTTCTTTTCTGTTATTACACAAAGAACATGATTATGTATGAAGTCCAGACAAAATGTTTTGATATGAAATATCATCTGGAAACCAATTTGTCCTTCCCAAATCTCAGGGAAAATCAAAGTTTTTGTTCTGTTGATACAGGAATGACATATAGTGATAGAAAATACACCACCCAAAGATTAACATTTGATGAATGGAAGTAGCCACAGGATTAATAGTTTCCTACTTCTTTCTATGCTAAAGAAGCTAGAGGATTTGGGGCATAATACTTAGGATTCATTTGCATTTCCTATTTTCCAAGAAGTGCTGACAGATACAGAATGATGACTTTTAGTATCTCCACCTCTGCTTTTGTAAAACTCCTACAAAAAAGTTAGTTTTGCTGGTGAATATGAATAATGTTTATAAATCCAATCTTTGCTTCTATAAATGTTACAACAAGCCTTATCTAGAAGTCAGGGGTAAAACAGACTGGACACTCGAGGGATGGGAAAACTCAGTGCCCTGTCTTTGAAGGCCTTTTGTCTCTCTAAGTGCTTTGAAGCAAGGAAACACACGCTTGGCTCAGCTGCAGAGTGAGAAGTAGCTGTTGTTCACACACCTCCTAGAAACAGCTAAGGGATCTAGAAGAGATCACTTCAGTAATAATAGTAAATTTTTTCCTATATTCTTGTGGTAATAATATTCCCTTTTTCTTAATTCAGCTATTTGCCCAGTATCACTATCCCAGTTTCTAACTGTATTCCACAAGTAAAATTATCGTAATAATGCAGAAAGTGCTTCATTATGATTCCAGACACCCAAAAGAAAAAAACCCCTCATATCTCCCAGCTGCCAACAGCTCCCAGTTAAACTTCCCCAAATCAACTGCAGAAGTGCTGAAATTTAACATGTAGTTTTTATTGCTGTCAGGCAAATCTTGACTTAGAAAAACATTTCTGCATTAAAAAGTATCTCTCTGAAACCGGCAATGCTACCAGTGTGTGCTTTAGCTGGGGACAGGCCATCAAGGGTCAGACACCACTGAGGCTGCTCCGTGCAGTGCCACATTTCTCTGTAGACAGAACCTGTGGGAGGATAGGTTGTAAGGATAGTGCAGAAGGCAATCTCTCACGATGAATGACAGCTGTACTGGTTACTGAGGAGTGGAAACATCGGGGCCTGCCCGATGAGTTTGGGTGTTACAAAAGAGTGGCTGGCTGGCTACAAGTTACAGTTTGAGTTGGAGCTTGAGACCCAGAGTGTGCTGCAGTTTGGGATGGAGTGTGCTGGCTGTGCTGTGAGGAAGGGACATGTGGTGGTGTCAGGGACAGACAAGGTAAGAAGATGCTGTGTGAGGGACAGACAGTGTTAGGTGGGTAGGAAAGGGACAGGTGGGGGTTTAGTCAGTCACGCAGAGAGGAGACAAAGTCAGAGCTGTGTGAAGCTGCCTTTGAGAGAAGGAGTCAGAGCTGCATGAGAGAAGTCAGCTGAAAGAAGGCATGTAAAGTTTTCTGTTAAAGGACTGGTGGTGATGCTGGTCCAGTCCATCTCGACATAATTACTACAAGAACCTGGACAGTGGTACCTCCAGAGTTCCACAGCACCAGAGGGATGCCCCAGTTTGCCCCAGGAATGGCACAAGCAGAGCCACAGGAGTGCCCAGGCTGATCTCTGCTGCTCAGCACCTGGTTGTCCAACAGCACACAAGGTGCTGATTCCTGAATCCCTGATTCCAAAGGACACCTGCATCCTGCTGCCTCCTTTGAATAAACAGCAGGCTCTTGCTCTGCTCTGAGGCAGCAGCCTGCTCTCAGCTGCAGGAAGAGCAGCTAAAGCTCACACAGCATGAGCAATGAGGTTTACCATGTATGTTTGAACTAGGTATTTACATTCATTCTCAGGTGATTTGTAATTGTCCAATTTAGTGATAAGTAGTTTAGTGATTTGCAGAGAATTTGGGTGTTTTGTTGACTTGCTGATGTATATGGCAACAATATATAATGCTGAGGCTGGTATTAGTCTGTGTGCTTTGATTCACTGGCAGCTGCCTCGGCACCTTGCAGTGAAGCCTTAGAAGGGAGAGTATAAAGGTGCCTTGCACCTTTACAGTCTCTGGCACACCTTGATCCTTCCCTTCACCTGGTTCCACAGAGGAAAAAAATCTTATTTTGCTCTCATCTTGGCACTTTCATCTTCAGGCTGATTTAGCTGGGCTGGTCACCAGCTCTGCTAGTGAAGTGACAGCACACCAGCACCAATTATAAAGAGGGCCAGGCAGGTTCTGCAGGGTGGCTGCAGGTGACCAGCCAGAGACAGAAATGAGGGGCTGGAGAAGCCTTGGACCCTCTATCCCTCCTGCTCTCTGCAAATGGCCAAGCTCTTGGCCAGCAATTGTTAGCAGTGCTGTGAAAGCTGCATGCCCTGATAGCATGTTTTTCTAAGACAGTCTTAGATCTGCTACACTCATACTGACCTCAACGGAAGATAACAAGCCTTTTCCTGGGGAAAAAGGGACTGCTTATCCTGCCACTTTGCTCTGCAAGGTTTTCTTTTACTTTCCTTTGATGTATCAATGTGGTTAGGGAAAGATCTAGTTCTAGATGGAACAAGGGCTAGCTCCTGAGTTTCTGCCTAAGGATTACACCATACCTTTAGATTGTATCTCATCCATGCTGTTCTTAACACTGATTTGTTAGCAGCAGACAAGGGAGAGAATATCATGTCTGCAACACTCATGGATGGATGGATGGATAGCCATGAGGTATCAGACCTGAGTGCAGCCTGGCTGACCCACCTCAGACTAGGGATCAAACAACAGAGGTGCTGTCTTTCTTGGACTGATCCAGTATCATAACACCAAACTGCCCACAGTGAAATTGTTTGGTCATTAGGCCTCCAGGCAGAGATTCCTGAAAGCAGACCTACATAGCACTACTTTCAGAGCCACTTTTGTCAGAAGATTTAAATAAATCTTTGCAGGGTCTTTCCATACTGCTTGGGCGTAAGGAGAAATTAGTTCTGCTTCTGTGTTTGCAAAGAAAAGATTTGCTGCCAGGAAATTTTGCTATAATATTCAAGTATTTTCCACAAACATATTTGGATTTTTTTTTAAACCTAAAATTGTACATCTTTTTCCTTAACAGTCTTGCATTAATGATCCAACACCCATTCTCCTACCTCATGCTAATACTCCCTCAGCTCACAATTCATAGGAGTACTGTGGTGGTTGATAAATGTCTTTGAACTGGAAAGTGCTGAGTGTCTGTGCACAGTCGTGCTGCTTTCAAGTGCAGGGCAGTCACATACCACTGTAATGGGAAAGCTTAGGAAAACAGATATTGATACCTAGGAGTTTTATCCACCGTAGGAATGTAGTAAGGAAGAATAACTTATAAGTTAGATGTTTCAATTCATTATTGCACATTCTAATGAACCTCTTTCCATCTGTTTAATAGGTTCAGGGCAGCTCAAAATGGAGTTCAAATTGAAAGCTGCTTTGCAACCTTATCTACTTGCACTCTGGGTAATGTGAAGAATTACAAAAATATGTTATTGCCCATTGCGAGGAGCACAGTTAAATTATGTGACCACAAAGTGCAAGTTGAAGAGTATGGATTCATCCAAATTCTGCCCCCCAGATGCTGGGACACTGGCTGGGTCAATCCAGAGCTCCCACATAAAGCATCTGTCACATGCCTGAGGAAGTACTGCCTGATGAAACTGTTAGGTCAAGCTGCACTCAGGTTTTTTGTAGGTTTTTTCCCTCATCCATCTTTAAAATGATGTGATTGGAGTGTAAAGGGTATTTTTAAATGTTTCCTTAATGAGGATACTTTGTTCACATTTATCAGTCAGTGCTAACTGCTTTCAGAGCTCCTCTGCTCCTGTAACTCAACCACCAGGCTGGGAGGGCTTGGGAAGCACATGCTCAGCATCTATAAACCAGCCACTGCCATTCACCAGCTTTGCTCACAGAGGACATGTTAATTAAAGTCAACTGATTGGAAAAATAATTACGGGAGAAGAGGGAGGGGAAAGCTTAGACCAGTCATTTAAAGATCTATGACGTTTGTGTGTTGTTGAGAGGTAGTAGATTTGTTAAGAGGAAAGAGGATCTCTTCCTTTTTCTTTCTCAGATTCCTGTGTTCACTGCTTGCAGAAACATGCAATGGCTGCAGGCAACAAGCAGCAATTTTTCTTTAGATATGCAGGTACATCTGGCCTTTTATTCTTTCAAATATATGCTTTCACCTAGCTTTGTTACTATTGTATCTGTAGGTGTCCTGAAGATGCTGTAATGTCTAGCCAAAAAGGTTTTGCATTCCTGGACACAGTTATTCTATAGGATGTGGAATAATGTAAGCACTCTGACTGTTAAAAACTGCTATTGTAGCATTTCTTGCACTAATTAAAACCTGGCTAGGGATCTTCTTTCTTGATGCTGCCTCTACTTCAATCAAAAACATTTCAACAAATAAAATCCAGGGAAGATGGTTTCACATTTTAAGCTAATAATAATAATATTTTTAGAAACCCGTATTTGCTCAAGGGTATAATTCATTTAAAAAAAGACCTCAGAATTCAGCACTAAGCAAATATAAACCCCCTGTTATTTGGGGGTGGATGTTTTACAGCTACTCCCTCTCAGGTGGCGATTTTGCATTTCTCACCAGCTCTGTGTCCCACCAGCTGCATTCCCAGCAGGGAGGGGCAGTGCCCAGGGCTGTGAGACTGGGAGCCCCTTCAGCTCCCTGCAGCATCATGGCCTTCCTGAAAAACCTTGGGCAAGGCACCTACCTTGTGCTTGTTGTAGCTTCCTCCTCCCCATGGGCATGTAGACAGCATAAATAGGTGACAAAAAGGAAATACTGTATGTTCAGAAACCAAATGCAATTCTTAGAAATTGTATCTGTATCTTAGAAATTGTATTGTATCTTAGAAATCTGTCTCTGACTGGACAGATTTACAAAATGGTGTGAGTTTGGTGTTGTGCCAGCCTTGCCACCAGTGGATTTGGTTGGAAGTGCCTATTTCAAACCCCTGCCTATGAAGCCAAATACTGTAGTGAACCAGAGGGAGGGTGGGTTGTGTTCCCTGTTTGCTCATAACAGCAGTGGTTGGAACTGGAACACAGTTACTTTGAAGGCTAATCTGACTCCCCTGGTGCTTTAGAGATAGCATTTGGCATTTAAAGGTAAATATATTGTAGTAAATGCAAATGTCCATCCATACTAGATTCATAGCAGGCACAGAGGGACCTGCACTAGGACTTAGAAAACTTGGCTTTGCTAGTGCTGAAAAACAGTGGTATTTTCATTTAGTTTTACTTTTAAAGGTGTGAGAAAGGTTTAAGGTTAAAAAAAAGAATACACAATCACTGTCTGCCATAATTTCAACAGACAATAAAGCTGAATTTGTTTATGCATAGAGAGAACTTAGTGCTCTGCATTCATTTAAGATACAAGTATCCCCCAGTGTTCCTGGCCTGGAGCTCTGGCTGCTTCACACACTGAATAAATATAGTTGTCACTAAATAATGTTAATAACCTTATCAGTCAGAGTCACAGGATGACTTCATCTTTCACACCTCATGTTCTTCTTTGATGCATTTTAGAAATTTAGAATGCCAGTACACTACAGAAAATAAAAACTTGCTAAGGAAACCATGAAAAGCATACAAGTTGCCCTAACACCAAATATTCCAGGCACATTAAGAGCAAATCTTTAAAGACTTTTCCTGACATAACTACTTTGAATCATCACCTCTCCACAGCCCATCTTTTCTGCAAACTGATGTTATACAGTGCTTCTGTATTTAAAATCCCCTTTGTAAACAAAGACCAGCTTCAAAAACTTTCCTTTAGAGCAGACCACATTTGCAGTAAAAAATATGAGGAAAGCAAAGTGGTTGCTACCCCTGGAACCTGTTGCTTAACTCCAGCTAAGCACTTGTATTCAATAATTTGCTACTAAGAAATCCAGTTATATTTTGGGAACCAGTTCCACTGCCTGTGCTCTAATGCACCTTTCCCTGTGCTACTGGGAAATGCAGGGTTGGCATAGCTCTGTGGCAGAAGCATTCACTTTAATTAATTAAGACATGCATGCCTGGTAATAGTTTTCCTCCGTGGTTCCCATTCCTTCACTGTTTCACCTGTTAGTATCGTACAAGGACAGACACTTGTTCCAGTAGGACTTTTTATGGGTTTAAAGCCTCAGGGCTGTGCTCAGTGAGGGGTTTAGAAAGACACACAACAGGCTCATGTGGGACCAGGGCTGCTTTGGGACTGCAGTGCCAGCAGATGTCAGAGCCAGCAGCGAGGATTCACAGAACAGCCCCAAAACCTCTCTGGAGCTCCCAGGGGAGGAGAGGCAGCCGTGCCCATGGCTCCTGCACAGACTCCTGCTTCCTGCCACTCTTCCCTCGTGTTTACTGCCAGCCAGAGAAAGGGGTGACCAGGATTTCCCTTGGAAATCAGTATGCCTGCAGAGCTTCTTCAATGGGTGTCCTGTGGTGGTCGATTTGAGTGTGACTGTTTTTTCTCAGAGGTGAAGCAGCAGCTCCCAGTTCTGTGTTTGGCACGAAGGTGCACCTTTCATGATTGTTCCCCACACATTTTCTCCCTTTATGGTTTTCATATTGTTTAATCAGTGAGACATAAAAATAAAACCTGATACATTCTAAGCAAATTATTGAGAGGGATTTCTCTGAAACTACAATCATGGCATGACCGTTTTTCCCAAAATGCAATATTTAACTACGTACTACATTGTCTTTTCTGCATGTTAAAAAAAGACATAAAATTAAAGACAAACTGATGGGACAGAAATAGACTGGGTCATTGCAATTAACTGTACAAAAGAAATAGTAGAGAAATCAGTTGTTTGGTCTAAATGAGAAATTAAATCTATTAATCTTGGAAAAATAAAATGCCCTCTATGCTAAGTTTTAGGAGTTTGGTTTCTTACTTCTTGTAGACACATTACACCAGACTTCGAGATGAGAGGACGAAGACTATGAGTGAAGAGTGCCCTGGAGATCGCATGCAGTTCTTTTCCTGGCTCAGAACTGGATTGATCTGAGAATAGTAATTATGAGGCTGACATGTATGTTCTCCTTCATCTTGCTGTTTGGAGCAGTTGGGCTCGTTGTCTTCATTCACCTGCAGGATCCAGAAGAAATAGTTCACCAGCAGACACCAGGTTAGCATTCCTGTTTCTGTTTGAATTACCTGCCCTTTCATGGTCGATATTTTGTACTTATATTCTCAACGTGTTTTACATATTTCATAGAGAATATCTCAAAATAAGTATGTCATTTGTAATGAAGGCTACCTTGAAAGTAATTATCAATGTCTAAAAAAAAATAAAAAATAAAAAGCATTTGCTGAAAAAACAGTTCCAAGAACCAATTAATTGATTATACAGGAACCTTTGCCAATGTGCATAGGGTCAGCTGGGTGGAGTTAAGTTTCTGCTGAAGTTGAGACCAACTTTTGCTACCAACTATATCAGTCTAAATGTGAAAATGAGAGATTTCATCAAAAGTTCTGTTCCTGGAAATGCACACCTCTGAATTTACCTTTCTTTGCGTATGGTATTCAGTGTGTCATGAGATGCATAATAAGAGGTGTATGAATGAGTCACATCAGAAACTTTAAATACTCTAGGATGCATTCATTTAATTAGCTTAACTTCAATTAAACATTTAATAACTATCACTCATATGCATGTTAACTTCCTGCACTACTAAGTTGAAACTGTGAAGAGCCACAAAGGCCACAGAGACAGGAGAACAAGAAAGTTGTGGGCTGAAATAGTAGTTTCTTTTTAAAGAAAGGCACAAAAGAAGTGTGAAAGGACCTAAGATCTCTTGATTTACTTACAGTCCTTTTCTCTTTGACTGTGGCTGTAATGAAGGCTACTTTAGAGCCTAGACAAATGCCAGTGCAGTTACTCTTGTTCAGGATAATGCCACTGTGTTCTGGGGTTTGGTCCTTGTGTTTGCTCTTATATGCACTGAAATTGTCTCTTGACTAAACAAATGCTTCATGAAAAGTTTATTTGTTTGACATCTTCATTGTACAGTGAACACAACTGTGTCTATTTAAAATCATTGCTAACATTTTTAAAGAAGCGGAACTGTAACACTGAGAACTCTTAAATAATTACATTAATTGCTAATTTCTGTGTCTAGGTTTGTTAAGTGCTTGTTTCCATGTCACAAAATAATCTGTACTTTAATATGTTGTGTATTTAGCCCAACTGAACACACCAATTTTGAAAGCAGCCACTCAGATGAAACTATAGAAGAAATAAATCTTCAGTGTTGTGCAAAGCAGGGAATTAAATAGTTCCTTCAGTGCTTTTGCAATTTATTTTTGTGTGCTTAGATGCAAAAGAGTTTAGAGATGAAAAACAGAAGTACTGGCCATATTTGACTGAAACTGGCCCATAGTGTAGGCATGGGGGAAAGGTGTATGGACAGCAAATGTAGGCAGTACTCTAATGCATCTAAGAATGTGTAACTTTACATTGAAAAGTTAATTCTTTGCTCCTGAAAGAGAAGGTTTCCTAGTGTGGTCTCAAAAGCAGTGCAATTTCTTTTCCATTTATTTCGTTGTTGTTCCCTCATCCTGACCTGTTCTCTGCCATAAACCTCTTGAATGCTGACTGCTGATTGTAGTACACTGGAAGTGATTTTTTAGAGCAGCATAACTGGAGAAGGGGACACCCAAGCATATTTAAATAAAAGCAAGTTTGAACAGAGCTCCTACCCCTGGCAGGGAAACCCACTCTGTAATGTGCTCGATTGCTGTGGATACCTGAAACACAAACATGCCAACGATGCTGTTACTGCCAAAGGTGTGTAATCAATTCCTCAATTCTCACATTCAATTACTATTTATGTTAATAGGAACCAGGCTATACCCTTGAGTAAAAGGTGCTCAGTACAATTACTTTTATTCTGTTTGACTGATTTTCATGTGTGTTAAGTGCTTTCAACTCCCAATGGACTGAGAAACTCCTCATATCCACTGCTTTTGAAAATGATACCAGTTATCACTAAAACATATTAGGTGACTTACAGAACAAGGAAAAAATATCCATTCATTTATTTAAAAAAACAGGTTGGCATATTTCCTTCCTAGACAGTCTCCTGTGAAAATCTGTCAATCACAGGCAATGTTTTTGGTGTGCTGAGAAGGATCCTTCCCTTTCTCTGCTCAGAGTGTTTCTCCATAAAGAGGCCTGGTTCTAATGGAGATGGGATATTGCTATAATTTGCTTGCCTGATTGCTCTCTTGAGAGAATTGAACAAATGCACGTATCATTAAGCTACTTAGGACAACAGATTCTGCATGGAAAAGCTTTACTGGATTAGCCTTTGCTTTTGTATTTCCTATGTCGTAAAACACATTTGCCAGACACTGGAATCTCATCAGCAGGGCTGGAGAGAAGTTGGTAGAACTCATTTCCCACTGAAAAGCAGCATAGGAGCCTTTGCATTGTCCAAAAGGACATTTTTTGTTGTTAGTATGTTAAGTCATCTTTAATTTAGGCTAGAACAACTTATGAAACAAGATTAATAAAAATACTTTGGTACTTCAGTTTTGTCTGTCTGTTTCGGAAATTGTTCTTGATTGTTTTAGTCCTAGCAAGCATGACAGTGAGACCTTGATGTATTACTTAAACCAGTATAAAATCCACAGTCATAAAACTTTAAGTAATGCTTACATTACTTTCACTGAGCAAAGTACTCCTGACAGTAGCTGTTTGTGTTGATTTGTTACTATTCATTTATTCTTTCCCTGTGCTTCACATTGCTACCTAATTGTGATGCTGTACTGAGAAAGCAATATCAAAGTAATTTTCCACAACATTAGTTACAATTTTCTTCTGATCTTTCAAGTGAAAAAATCCTATCCTGTTGGCTTCTGTGAGCATATAAACCTTGATTACATTTATCTGTTGGAAACCAATGCTTACGAAGTACATGCGCCCAGGACAGCAGGCATAGGGCCTTTTTTGCTGATTGACAAACATGCTGTCTGTGTAGTTTTATTTATACAACACACATCACTCTGAGCAGATATATTTAAGACAGACAGCCATTTGGGGTGGGCAGAACAGATTTCCCAAAGCAATGTATTAAATACAGTAGAAATTCCTGTGGTCATTAAAGAGACAGTAAGTTCACTTAGGACAGTTGTTTTCTTGGCATGTATGAAGAGTGCTCTTACTAGGGGGAACTCAGGATAAAAACTGAGAGGTGGTATGAGTGATAGTCATACCCCATAGAGAAACACAATGTTATTGTAATAATTCTCCTGTATAATGATATATGCCCCCTGCACAAGCATCAGGGCACAGATGCAGGCTGGGCAGAGAGTAGATTGAGAGAAGGAGAAGGACTTGGGGGTCTTGGTGGCTGAGAAGCTCAACATGACCTGCATGTGTGCACTGGCAACCCAGAAAGCCAACCCTGTCCTGGGCTGGACATCAGTGTGGGCAGCATGTCAAGGAAGGTGATTCTGCCCCTCTGCCCCACTCAGGTGAGACCCCACCTGCAGAGCTCTGGGGTCCCCAGCACAGGAAGGACATGGAGCTGCTGGAGAGAGTCCAGAGGAGGCCATGGAGCTGCTCCAAGGGCTGGAGCCCCTCTGGAGCCAGGCTGGGAGAGCTAGGGGTGCTCACCTGGAGAAGAGAAGGCTCCAGGGAGACCTTAGAGCCCCTTCCAGCACCTAAAACAGATCCAAGAGAGCTGAAGGGGGACTTGGGATGAGGGCCTGGGACAAAAGGACAAGAAGGAATGGCTTTAAACTGAAAGAGTGTTAACTTGGATCAGATGCAAGGAAGAAAATCTTCCCTGTGAGGCACTGGCACAGGTTGCTCAGAGAATCTGTGGATGCTCCATCCCTGGAAGTATTCAAGGCCAGAATGGATGCAGCTTTGAGCAACCTGAACTAGTGAAAGGTGTGCCTGGCTCAGGGCAGTGGAGTTGGACCTCAATGATCTTCAAGGTTGCCTTCCACCCCAAACCATTTTACAACTGTATGATTTCATGATGTAAAACTTGCCTTCTGCAATAATCATACCATTATTCTTCAACAGACACATGAAATGATTTGTTCTAAGTCAAGCACATTTGCACATGGTGACAAGATAGTAAACATGAAAAAAAGACTTTACAGTAATAAAATATTTAGCCACTCCACCACTGTGTTGTTCCTGGAACTGATGCCAGTTTGGGTTTTGCCCTTTTTTATTTTATATGTTCTCTGTGTTCTTTGCACATATATTTGTAGCTCTGTAGCCTATTGTACTACTAGCTAGTTTTCCCAGTTATTTTCCATGGCCTTTCCCTAGGCAGAAAGACAAAACAAATTCCAGAGCTCCAAGCCCTGGGGGGTTCAGGAACCCTGTGCTGTCTTGGTTCTTCCTAGGAACCAAGGCCAAGAACAGCTCTTTGAGATCCATTTTATGGACAGAGTACAGCTAGTGCTGAGGGGGGGACCCTCTTTTATATTACCTCCTTACTAAAATTATCTCGAGTTTCATTTCCAGGTTGGGGAAAAGGCAACAGAACCACAAAAGAGAAGGGTCATGTCCAGCCTGTGGTAGAAGGAGGCTTCTTCAGCATAGAATGTGTCCCCACTCAGGGTTTGCAGTGAGAGAGTCAGCAGGCCAAATGAGCCCTTCCCAGTCTTGGCCACGGCCACAGCAGTTCATGAGATCCCTGAGAACATGGGCTGTGAGAGCTGCATTTGGGCTGTACAAGAGAGAGCAACTTGGAGCAGCAGCAACACTGAGACAAGAGTCAAAGGGCACAGCATATCCTGGCAGATCTCAAGTGCATTTCAAACACCACACAAATTTCTGAGCCACAGACCAGCCAGAAATGGGGCTGTGGTCACGAATAGCAGGTGGTTGGTGAGGTCCTGAGCACCAGGAAGGAGCACTGCCTCCATGTGACACCAGGTAAATAGCTGTACTACAGTCCCATAGCTGCACGGTGTACTTGAGACTGTGCTCTATGGACTGTAGTCAGAAGAGATAGGGTGTTTTAAAATGGCACAGACTTTTCTAATAGGAGATTTTGCCACATAAAAACTAGAGAAAGTATTAGTAATCTTCTATATAAGTCTGTGGGGAGAAAAAAATAATTGCATTTTTGCCATAGGGTTACCAAATTCACAAACCTGTAAGTATTTTCAGTTAAAACTTTTAAGATGAATATATATGGTCACATGCTTCTCTGGGAGCTGAAAAAAATGTGGAAAATACATCTCAAAGGATCCATATTATAAAAGCTCATAAAGGGCGAAAACTCAGAATGGCTTTGCACTCTGACTGTATCAGAATTTGAAAGTCAAATATGAATATAACCAAGCCTGAAACTCATCTGACTGAGATTTTGCAGTGATTCCCATCTTACCTCATTGACCAGTTTCTAACATTATTCTATCATCCTCTTTATTTTCTACTTTACTGAGGGTGTGATGGGGAGGAGAGGGAGCAAGGAGAGATGTGGGGAAGGGCTGGCACAGGGATGCTGCTGTCCCTGACAGCACAAGGGAGGCACAGCAAATACTGCAGCAGCCTTAGAGCCAATACTAGTGCTACAGCTGTACTCAAAGTTACTTATTCAGAGCACACACACCTTGTTACTCACAAACTACACTCCTGTGCACATCTTCATGCTCACTGTACATTTCCATAATGCTGTCCCAGTGCACAGCGCAGCGTTTGTTTGCAGAATGGAAACTTTCTGTAAATACAGTTGAAAATGAACTAGCATTGTTTAATTTCAGAAGTAATTTTCCTGCCATTTGCAACTTACTGCTCTTTATAAGCTAGAAGCCATTTAATCAACTTCTCAGCTGAAATGATGAGCAGAGGATCTGGTGACTGTAGCAGGGGTGAGGTGGCTTGCTGATGCTCTTTTGAGGCAGAAGAAACATCTGTTATGTGTGTAGGGTAGTTCTGCCAACTCAAGAGAGGTTGAACCTTCTGCAGTCACATACTCTGAGTTTTCTTAAACTGAACTTCCCCGAACAAAGAACTTCCCTGCAGACTGGTTCACAATGGTCTGCAGTTATTGAGACAAAAAGAGAAATATCTATTTCCTTGTCTGCCAAGGCAAGACACTTATTAGGGACTTATGAGTATGATATTCCCTTTCCTGCTGCTTGAAATGGTTATGGTTTAGACTGTGAATGTGAACCTGGTTGTTTTTCACATTGGAAAGAAGTGCTAGCAATGATTTCACCAGCCTACTGCTCTAAGGGATCAAACACCGGCCAGATGGTTTTGAAGGAAACCCTACCCCACACTGCCAATGCAAATCTGTTCAAAAGAAATGTAGTCCAGTGTAGAAGGCAATAATAAATAAGCTGTTTTATCACCAGTGTGCTATACAGAGATCGTCTCCTACAACCTTCTCCTTGCTTTCATGGCTATGCCATATTCTTTGCAGTCTTATAAAAAATGCAGCATTTATTTATTACATGGTATTGAGAGGGCACCACTTCCCCCCCCACTTCTTTTTTCTTTTTTTTTGGTTTCTGTTAACATTCTTGAGCCTAAAGCCTAGTAAAGCAATTACAGCTCTTATGCTATAGCATGGCAGACCAGTATTCACAAGTATTTCCTGTCAACCATCAGCAAGATTTTCACAGGAGTCACAGCACTGAGGTGTTAAGGCTGTGGAACTGGGTTCCAAAGCTGCTGTGATTTGCTCCTGTTTTGCCCTACTGCTCATAGATTGTGCTGTATTGTGTTATATCAGGCAATTCACCCATTCAGTGTTTCCATTTCCTCTTATGAAGGGAATTCTCTGCAGAGGATTCAAGGTACCTAAGGACTTTTCTTAGATACCATGACAAAAGACCAAACCATATTAACTATGATATTATCACCAAATCCAGTGCACTTCCAGCAGCAGTTACAATCCCACTGCAGTGATGCACACACACTCAACCAGATGACTGAGCCAGATCCACTGCCCATTTATTTGATGGCATAAAGACCACGTCACCTAATCCCAAATGTATTTATCAGCATAAAACCAGAGCGGTGTAGTGCTGACTCACTCCTGTAGGGCAGCTTTCACTTCCACAAATTTCCCTATCCTCTCTCTTTCTGTGAGCATTTCTTCTCTGACTGGTTCAAAAAAAATAGAGAAAGAAAAAGAAAAAGTTTTAAAGGTTTGGCATTTCCTTTAAAGCTTAGTTTTAAAAACTGTCAGAGGCTGACACTTCCTTGTTGTGTCTGGCAAAATAAAAAGCAACCTGCCATCTCCGAGCTGCATTCATTTATGGTGCTTGGCAACATATCATGGGCAAAACTCAGCTGCACCATGTCAGAGGACTCTCAGAATGGCAGCTTTCCCAAAGTATATTCCCAGGGTATCAGCCTGGATGCATCTAAGATTCCCCTGGAAATTTGCAGAAGCATTACAAAAATGTGCGAAAGTTGATCAGCAGACTTTAATTCCACCTCAAAATATTTATTGTCTATATAAGACTGTATTTAATTTTCCATAGAAAATGTGTCTGCACTAGAAAGCCTCCTTCCATATGTCGGCTATCATTCAGTTTGCATGATTTTTAAAACATAGTAACATATTGAGGAGTTTAAGTCAGTTTAAAATACTTCCTGGATTTTCTGCAGTTTATGCCATTTTAAACATGTTTTATAATATATGTTTCCATTTCTGAAAGTTACTAATATTCCCTTAAAAGCTTAACCAAAACTTTCTCTCTCCAGCAATATCATCCTTTTTCATTTAGTAAACATTAATTTTCCTTTCATGATTCTAGTGGAGCTTGAAATTAAAGGTGGCTTTCTTCCCAATTGTGGCTTTCTTTGCATATCAGCATCAAAACTGCTAGTTTACTGCTTTAGCACCAGTTAAGAGAGCAAAAAGCAAAGTAATCGATCTTGTATAAGCCCTACACAAGATCGGCTTCTTGGGGACCTCTTTATAATTTTCTCCAAGCAAACAATCTATCTATTTTTGAAAATAAATGACTGGTTTGAGATCTGTCACCACTTGATATACACAAGGTGGTTAACTTAATTTAATTTTATTCTGTATAGGCCCTCTCCTGTAAGACACCATCTCATAGCAATAGTGCAATAAAGCACTTCCCCATCAACTGAGTGGCTCAGCTGCTACCTCTGCTCCAGTGCCTCAAGGGCTCTTCTGCCCAAGGGTCAGAATATTCTGCGTCTTGTGAAATTAAGTCCCATCTTTGTCACTTTTTGGTCTCAGCCACTTCAGAAGATCTATGTGGTGATTAAAGGTCAAAATGCTCCTGCCAGACCACTCCTGTACTGCCACTTCTGCACATCAGGGCAATTCAGAGATGTTCTTTCACTCTTTACTTTAGAATCACTATCTGTAACTACAGAAATTGAGTATTTTGGGTCTTCTGTTCCTATGCTTCGTTGGAAACCACGCAACTCTTGACAGGGACTGTATGTCTGATGTTTTGCTCCTTGTATCACATTAGCTGAGAAATCTGTGTTTACAGACTTTGGGTATCCCTAAATGGTGAAAACAAAACCAAGGATGTGTGAGCAAACAGTTACACGGGGCTGGGGGAAGGCAGGGAAATCAAGTCCCTTTATGGAGCAATTGGTATTGAACAGCCTCAGGAGGGAAAAAAGGCAGGGTGTGAATAAAATTCCTCATCCTTCAAGAAGGCACCTTGAAGGGTGCTCCACTGCCCTGTTCCTTTTGTATTCTAATTCATTTTCCTTTCTCCTTCCATTTGGCAGTGCTGAGCTCTCTGTAATGATGGCACACATAGTGCTTGGGACAAACAAAGGTGTATTGGCTTTAGAATTACTTTAGGCTTGAATTTACAGGAGTCTTTGGATGGCCTGCACCCACTGCAGTCAGAGTGGCTGATATGGAAGCAGAGGACACACACAAGTCCTTGTTGTGGCCAGGAGGACAGAAAGCACAAGTCTAAACAGAGGAGGCTGGTCACTTGCCTAGTGGCTACTTGAGCGGGATGGGAGGGGAGACTCCTTTTCTCAAGCTGTAGATAGTGCACAAGGGCCAAGGTCCTACATACCAGTTTCCAGCTTGCTGCATTTTTTTTCTTGACTTGTTTGACTTGACTTCATTTGTTAATGAAGTCCTGTACAACCTAATACCCCTAAGTCAAACCACGGGAGAAATTAGAAACAGCAATCACTGCTGCTCTGTGTGAATGGAATGCAGCTTTAATTGAGTCCTCCTAATTGTGTGTGCAGCTGCTCAGGGAAACATGATGATGCTTATCTCACACAGGAAAACAAACTCTGCTCACTATTCCACTGTATATGAATGAGAAGGTGTGTAAACTCTGCTCACTATTCCACTGTATATGAATGAGAAGGTGTGTATTCAAATGGTCACAAGAGTAAATATACCCACCTGCAGGAAAGGACCAGGAATTTCATGCCATAGCAAAGCAATTCTGTACTCATTGAGAACTTCAGTGTAGTTCACTGTAATTATTTAAAACTCATCCTAAAGACTGTGTGGAGAACTTAAACAGAGCTGGGATACCATTCATGTGCTGAAAACAAATGTCAGCACCTCAGTGACCGAGTTCACTTGGATACTGTGGACAGCCAATATTAACAGTGGAAACGAATCATCTGCTTTTCTCTGAGCTGTTAAATTGAAACCTGCCCCTCCCTTCATTCAGCTCAAGAGACGCTATTCCCTTGTAAACAGGAGGCATCCTTAAATCATTGTGTAATTAAAATTCCCATTATTCTGCATTTATGAGCTGCTCATTCTTCTACTAGTGAAGGGAATTAAGTTGCTCAAGAATGTACCAAGTGAGGTGTTATTTAACACCTCTGCACTGGTGATGTAGGTGTTCAGTGCTGCATGTTAAAGCAGCCACATCACTGCGTGGTCCAGTGGTGTATGCCACCAATACCTGCAGAAAGCTTCTTGGCATGATTTATATTTTGTAGGAGAAAAAACAAAATGAACAGACCTTACCAAACCATTGTAACAACAGTATTAAGAACAAAAAGCATATGATCTCTCCCATATGTCTCCTATGTACGTGGAAGAGGAACAGGAAAAAAAAGATGTGTGCAGCAGAAGAATGGTGGGCAAGGAGCTCTGAGAAACATCAGCTGAGACATCTGCTTTTTCTGTTCTTCACATTTGAAATTATCCAATGAAACGAGTTTTGTGGGGTTTTTGTTGGAAAACATACAGAGAGACTAGTTCTGCTAGATACTTCAGCATTTTTTGAAAAGGAAAAGATTATTATTAAAATGAAAGTTTTTAATTAAGTGAGAATATAACAAAATTTACTGCAGTTTTATAATGCATGTTAATACGCAATGGGTCCAGAATCAGTGTGACTGAAGTTCATGGGGTGCTACAATGGAGATAAGGAAGTAGGAAGGAAAATGTACATTTACTACAGTTACCTTACAGTAGTTAACAAACTTAGAAAGAACACCTGGAATTTTTAAAGCACTAAATATTTCTAAGGAACAATAATGATATAATTATATTATACTTCCATATACAAATCTTTGGAACATAATACATTCTTAATGTCTACACGTTTGCACACCATATTTTTCCTCTTGCTAATTCCAGAGATCAAATTATATATTCAGTATATTCTGATTATTCTCTGCCTTTTCCTCTAAAGGCAGTGGCTTTGCTTCTTAATTGCGACCCAGTGGAGATAAGTTCACCACAACATAATTTAATGAACTATGGAAGAGTTACCTCTTTCTGCATGAAGTATTAAGCTGCATGTCAGTGAAAGAGTATCTCCTAGGTGATGTTTCAGTAGATAATAATTAAGTTAGACATTTGCTACAATAATACCACCCACACACAAATGCAGCCCTTCCCCCCAAATTGGACAACACATAAAGAGAATTAATAAGCTAAGGACACTGTTCCTAAAAGAAATTCAGTCCCACAATTTCTTTCTTCCATGAAATCACAGATAAGAAATCAGAAACCTACAGTACAGACAAGGGAATTTTTCTGTTTTTCCCTTCAGCTCCAAAGGCTGAAATGTACTTTATTTACCCTTCGCATCGGTCTTGGATGTGCCATCACCAGAGTCCCTTCCTCTTCGTGGTGTGGAGCCTTTCCTTTTTGCCCTAAATGATCCTGAGCAGATCAGCAGCAGCACTCTCAGCACCTCCAGCCCCCTTTACTGGGGCCTTTGGGAAGAGATTTCTGCAGCACCAGCCTTGCTGTATTTTTAACTTATTTATATTTTTGTGTGGGGAAAGAAAGTCGGACTTTAAAACATCCCGTGTGAGGTGGCCTGGGGAGCAGGACTGAGCTGCCTCCATCTCCCTGCCAGCACACTGCCATCCTTCATCTCCTTCATCCACACCTGCTGTTTGCAGCCTGTCCCTACCTGAAACAGTGAAAGCATCCCTGTGTCCCTTGATCTTTGTATATTTTTGTTGCAATTTAATCGTAATTAGATTTCAAATTCCTCAAATTAGGATGTGCAAGTAAAATGCTGGCTCCTACTGAGTTCAGAAGTGTGTGTGGATTTTTAGGCATTTTTATAGCATTCAGCCACTTTCCTCACAGCTTCCACACCACCACTAACACATAGTCATGTGATTAAAATGAAAGATGTTTCACAAAGAACTGCTGAGACAGTATTTCAAAAATTTTGAATATTTTAATATTCATTAATTAAATGTTTCTGTCCTTTTAGCAATCAACCACTGATGCTGTTAAAACATTGAAGTGAAGGGCTAATTACTCATATTCCAAGAGAAACCCTATTTGCTGCCATTAGCAAGGCAAACCATCTTCTTGTAGCCATTTAGCAGAACCAGAAGCAAGCACAGAGCTCTGATCTTGATAATAGCAAAGTATTTGCCATCTCCTTCTCCATGAACAAGGTGCATGGTGTTAGCAGCTCATATTGGGAAAAGGCAATTCTGCTTTCTGGCTGTGCCTAAACAGAGCATTTATTAGACCTGTTGCATGTAATGACTGTTTTCACAGCCTAGTTGCCTGAATCTGTCCCTATTTATTTTATTTAGCAAGATGAGCTATTCTTTGTCAGGAATTTCACAAAACTAAGATTCCTTGAATGCACAGCTGCATTTGGATTGTATGTCCATCTTCTCCACAGCTGTGTCTCAGCTGTGGGGCACCTGTAAGAGGGGACCCAGGTGCAGGTGGCCAAGCAGGTTTTTTAGACACAGAATGGGAAAATCCTCAGGTTGTTTTACTAATAATTTCACTGTTTCCCATCACGAGGAGGAGCTGAAGCCAGACCCCCATGGCTTGGAGCCTCCAAGAAAGGGTGGCCAGGTCAGGGTATGCAAAATATGTGGGAACCATTCTACGCTACATTTTCAAGTCCATGATTGCTTTTAAGGCAACTAAAAGGTCCAAACAAAGGGAAAAAAAGTAAGCTTACACCTAGCAAACCTCAATAGAAAGAGGTCTGTATGTCCACACAATAATTTTAGGAGCTCACAGCCTTAACAGATGCAGAAGCTACAGTTTAAAGGGTAGAGTAACCAGAAGTGCATCTAAAGCTATGCATTTGGTTGGAACTATAATCTCTCCAGAAGGAAATTGAAGTAAAGTGTATTAGGATTGCTCCACACCAGATACAAATAACCACCCAGCTGGAAATTGCATTTCCTCACTGGGCCAGTGCAGAAGGATGGTTAACAGTAAATGTGCCTGTGCTTAATGGCCCTTTTTGCAGCCTCACTCAAGTTTACAGGGAAAAATCCCAGCCCCAGATTTCTTCAGAAGTCATATTTGCTTTGTCACTGTTCAGAGAACTTTTGAGGATGAGTCTTTGAGGGTGCAGAGCTCTCTTCCCCTCCCTGTGGTTCCCCATGCTGCTCATCCATGGCTCCAGCAGTGAGCAGTGCTATGTACAGATCACGTTAGATATATTCCAACTGCTCACAGCAACCACATTTTAACCCTCCTGCAAACATACGTATTTCAGATTTCTTCTAACATTTCTTTCTATATCTGAAACAACAGAAAGATACATCTTTGTATATATTGGGAAATAACCAAAGCTTCACAATGGTTAGTCTGTTTCAACATTCATCTTTCCCAAAAAGTGATGCAGAAGTGATGCATGTAGCCTCTGCTACCGCTGATGCAACCTCACCCTTTAATCTGTACTTCCATTCAATTCCTGTCCCTCTGCCCAAACAGTGCAAGCCCCTATGGAAGTGGGTGAGACTGGAAGGGACAATATCCAGAAATCCTACAGACATTTCTGTAGGAAAGTTAGAGTGGGAAGACCCTAAAGTAACAGGGGTGAGTCTCACCAGGTTCCAGTGACACCTCTGCTTTCAAACTTCTGGTGCACTGGACTTTAGCCACTCATACACATAAATAGCTAATTTGCTCAATGATTATATTGGCTCCTAAGGAAGGTGGAGCTCCATGTACTTTAAAAATAGCTTTAGAAAACCTGATTCAAAGACTGGAGAGAATAGTAACTTTTCTCGACTCACTTTCAAGCGTGTCCCAAGAATTTATCAGTTCCTGCAGCCTCTGCTTCAATGGAGTTGAACTCAGCTTACTGAACATGATACTCTGCTTTTTTCTTATTACTGGTTAGAATTTATATTCACAGTGCAGCACTTTGAATCAGAGGTTTTCCCCAGATGCCTCTGATGCTTATCCTCCTTTGTTGAAGAGAATGCTAACTTCATCTTGCAGAGCTGGTGGCCTCTTTTCAAGATCTACCACGCTGCAAAGAATGATGTTGTCAGACAGAATGATCTTTCTCCAATTGCTTTTGCAGCACTTTTGTTATAAAGATGTTAAAGATAACATGGAAGAGAAAAGGAACAGATTTAGAGTCTTGGGATAACAAAATACAAAGCATGACAAAGAATCATAATACTGATACTTGTGATTGAAAGAGCTGCTGAGTAAGTCTATTCTGAGTTTTGGGGAAGAATAAGGGAAATTAGTAATGTAGGTTGCTAAAAATAATAAATAGATTTTTGTGAGAAATTATAACAATATTCTTTTAAAGGATTGTTCATTGCTTTGTTTCAATGCTGTAACTGATACTTATTTGTGCTAACTGGAAAGAGCATCAGTCCAAGATAGCACACCTTCAGCAGTCTGAGCCTCCAATTCACAGTTAAGTTAATCCAGGGAACTATTAAGTACAATAAAAGGCCAGGAATGGCATGAATATCATGGGAAGAGAGAGCCACAGCACTTACTCTAGCCCCATGAAACAGAAATTGTAATGAAAATATTTTAAAATGTATTGATATGGAGAATCCTTAGTAACATTACACTGACTTAAAGTGATGGCCCAGCTTTGGGGCTGAGTTCTGCTCACAGGGTCAAGGTCTGTACACAGACTGCTAGATGGTGTTTTCTCAAACAAGAAAAAGACCTCAATCTATCTCTTACTGGTAACTCTATGTTAGCAGATTTATACTAGTGCTAAATACTTTGCAAAACCTGAGATACTGAAGAGTAGAAAGATCTAGTTAGAGGTACAGGGGACAAAGCACAGGGTTGATTATGCAACTACACATGTCCAAAGACAGCTTGTGCAAGAGTGAAAGAGATTCTTCTAATATCCTCCTTCATGGGAGTTGTTCTATTCTTCCAGTAAACAGAAAGTACAGGTCGCCCTGAACTCACCTTATTTTGGCTAGATTTCCCATTTGCTGGAAATAGGAAATGGAAATAGCCCTCCTCCCATTAAAAAGAAAGACAAAACCCAAGGGAACAAGAAGCCCTAAGACAGTGCCTGCTGTTAAATAAAGCCTGAATCTCCTCATTGCTGAGGGACTGTCCACTGTTCCACATGGATGGAGCTGCAGTGCCCAGAGAAGGTTCTTGGAGCAGGGTTGGGCTGTTCCAGGGCTCAGTGCCCCAATGTACAGCCAGCAGCTCCTGCATTCACTCCTGTGATGATTCTTTCTCTTTGTTGCACCTAGTGAACAGGCTTTAAAGGACACAAACACCAAGTGGAGAACATACCTGGTGGGCTCTCTCCAAGTATCTTTTTCTTGCTTTCTACCTATGTAAACAAGTTAAAAATGCAGCAAAGAGGAAAATTGCTAGTGACACTTCAGACCTTGCTGGGTCTCCTACCATTACCACTCTGAACAGCACAGAAAAGTAGTTATGCCAATTAAAAGGGTTGGTGTAATGACTTTGAAATAGCAGATGTCTAACTTGTCGTTTTTGAGTGAAGTCATCTAACACAATTTCTGAATTTTCTGGATTTTTTGCACAAAGTATTGTAGCCTGCACAAGTCTTATAATTAAAACACTATCATAGTGAATAGCATGTACCAGAGCTGAGGATTAGGTGATCTTACTCCTGTAATAGGATTTACCTGCTAATTGTCACTGAAATGACAGCAGCCTCTGTTATTAGGAGCAGAGATATTGCTATGCTGGCTCAGATCAGCAGCCCTTCTATCCATTAAAATATCCTGTCTTTAGCACCAAGCAGTATGTACTGATTTAGAAGAAAAGGCAAGGGAGTCTGTTCTGGAATAAACTGCTGTCAGGTAAAGGTTCTTCAGTGTTCTCATTACTAACACACAGGTTATGCCCTAACCCAGGAGCACTCATATTTCTTACAGAGCTCCTTTTATGTTGGCAAAGAAGCACAATCTTTTAATTTCTCTTCATAAAATTGTCTTTCTGTGACTCCCAGACAGTTGCTTGATTCAGAAGATACATGGTGTGATGGCTCTCCTTGTTCTTCACCTGAATTTGTTTGTGGCATCCCAGTCACGCCCAGAGCAGCCCATGATGGTTGCATGGGTAGAACTTCATGAGAGACAAAGACCAAAAATTGAGGGATTCACCCAGAAATGTGTGACACAGTGATGCAAGAAGTGAGAAGCATAGAGAAGAATTTTTCCTACAGCCTGTTCCTGAAATCATCAAGCTTCAGGGTCAGTTCAAGAAATCTTGGACTTCACAAGACAACAACAATGGTTGTGGAAATTGTAACTGAATTCAGTGATAACTCCTCCTGCCGTTTGGAAAACAAATTCAGATCTTTAGGCAGGGCTGTCAGGAAAGAGTTGAGCTACAGCAGCTTCCCTGGGCAGCTTCCCAGTGACAGGGGCTCCAGAGCACCAAAGAACCACCTTTGCTGCCATCAGCACAGTCCTGCCCTGCCACCCTATGTATAGAATGTGCAAGGAAGGAGGATGCTGAGGAGGGAGAGGAATAGAGGTGGGTGATGTGAGGAGAGCAGCTCTCTGAATGCTTGTCTCATCAAAGCTCAAAACAATCCCTGCCCATGGCTAGGTCACAGATCAGTCTGGTTCTGACTTTACTTGTAAGCTGGAATAATTTCATGGTTTGGGATTCTTCTTTCTTTATACTCCAAAACCAAGTGATCATTCTGAAAACTCACGCTATGACTTCTGCATTTTTGTTTCTACTGCATAAGTAAGACAAAAACAAGCTCTGAAAGCAGTACACTGCAATATCAGGTAATTATATCACAATACACTCAAGCTCTTTCAAATCATTCATTAGTCAAACATCTGCTGCAGATTAATATTGGGCCAAACTTGTGTATTAGGTAATTCAATGGATTCCAGTACCATTTAAGCAAGGGATGATCTGTTCCAACACATGTACTGTCTGTGGGTAATTTACTCTGGTTTAGAGCTTCTCCCTTGCACTGCTCCAGCTGAAATCCTCTTGCAGTGCAGTTGCTATTTACTAGCTTGTGCTGACACATCCACTTTTTCTGACTTAATTCAAGAAAATTCAGAATGCACACATTGCCAAGGAAATTAATTTATTCAATGAACCCAGCAATGTCTACTCTTGCTAATTCTGTAATGCTAGTATAAACAAAGTCAGAAATTATGCTTGGCTTTCTAGGCATCAGTAAAACCTCATAAAACTGCAAGGACTCATAAATTTCGCTGTATAAAACCTGATATTAAGGCAACCCTTAACTTGGAAAATTCATATTACATTTTAACCAAACAACAAATGAAGCTAATATGTATTGATTGCATTAAAAATTCATAAATGCACAGAAAATAAATAAACAGTCTTTGTAGCGTTGCCATGTCTTTGAGGCATTGATTAAACTCTGTAGATGCTGGTCTGCCACTCCAGCAGCTGTTCAGCAAGCCCAGTGTTTGTCCATCAATGTCTTTTGTCATTGGTCTGACTGTCCTGCTCCTTCCCAGGCTGGCAGACATTTCAAAAAATGAACTGTCACCATGGGATAATCAATTAATCAAGCGTGAATTGCTTGACCGAATCTCCTAATGAATGTTAACATGTTAACACTTGTCAGGCACTTGCAGACCAGAGGGTTTGTGTGGTGCTGTTGGTGTCTGGGAAACTGACTGGCAGCACATCCCGTGAGCACAGACCTATCTCATTGTGTTAATAATGCACATTGCTTACAAGGATCTCTTTAAAATAGATTAGCTGCAACCATAATGATTTTATTGATTTTACAATCTTTTCTCCTTCTGTAGAAATTGAGATGAATCTATGCAGGAAGAAGTTGGTACCCTACAGGGTCTAGGGGAGTATGCAGGGTATGAATGGTTGATGCATTTTCATGAGCCAGTGCCTCTCCTCACAAGAGCAGTTTGCAGCCAATCCCTGTAATTACTACACTGCTTAGCAACACCCCAAAAGTCCTATTGCTATTTCAATGATAAGCCTCATTCATAGGGATTACATTTGTTAAATTAATATTAAAGCTATGCAACAGTTCTCTGTGAAGATGTAAATTTTAATTATTTTGTGTAAATACGGTGCCTTAAACCACTGGGCTGTGATTAGAAGAGTGGAGGGTAACTGTTTCAGCAAACAGTGTTAATTGTCTGCTATGCTATCCAGGATCCTAAGGCACTAAAGTGTCAATTTTTGTTCTCTAAACTTATTCCTGAACCTTTAAATAAATCAATTTATTATCCAAACTGGTCAACAGAATGAGCTAAGGAATTTTTTAAACTAAAGCATTTTCTTTTTAAAGTCACTGTCATTCAACCAAACACTAGATTTTGTCCCTCAGAAGTTTCGTGGTTTTTTTTTTTCCCAACAAAACTCACAAAAGAAAAAATTCAATATGATGTTTGTCTGCATTCAAACACAGCAGTTTTACATATAAATACACTTTTTTCTGGAGCACTTCCCCTCCTGAACAATCTCCACTGAACACTGCACTTTTTAAAATGAGAGCACTTATTCAGATGAAGGATTATGGATTTAGTAATCCAACTTTAGTCGGGCTGGTTGTAAATTCAGAGCCTCCAGTCGTGTAGTGTAGTGATGAGCTGCACTGTGGCAGTTCAGAGCAGAGCTCTGCTTTACACGGGAGATGTGCTGGGTGATGCAGCCCAGCAGGGTCAGGCTTTGCATACAGGAACGATTTTACTGTATGTTCTTTTAAAAATTCAAAATCGCGATTTATGGACGGGAACTAGCTTTTAACTTTTATTTTTTTGCATGCTGCCTCTGCTGTGAGCAGGTTTTTGAGAATGCACGAAGCCAATTTGAACATGCAGCATGCCGTTCTGTGCCCCCGTGCCAGCGCTGCCTGTCTGCGGGAAAGGGCACGGAGCGCTCGGGACGGGCTGGGCTGGCACCGCACCCCGGAGCCTGGCACACAGCAACGTGTCTGAGCCACTGCCAGAGCGGCTGGCACTGAGCAGCTGGGATTGAGCTGCTTGCCTCGGTTCCAGAGCCTGTTTCTGCATGGCTTTGCCGGGAGCACGGAGTGGAAGCACGGGCGCTGTTTCAGGGAGCGCCCAAAGGGCGGCAGCAGCCCCAGCTGGGCACCCCCGCAGCGCCCGGAGCAACAGCGCCCAGCGAGCCGTCCAGGAAAATGCCATTTGCACTACAATCACTTTTATTTAATGAACTTCCTTTATGGAAATGGCACACAGACCTTTGGAACCATGTGCATTGGCTCTTCCTTGTGAAAGGAAGCAGTATGTTCTTTTATACCTCCCAGATCATACAATGTTATTAATCTAATATAAAAAGCATCGAAGAATGAAAATGGCATCTGAGTACGTATCATACTGTATACATGCTTTGCAAAGCATATAAAAACATGAAAATATGCTTCCAGCTGGTCTAATGCTAGTTACCCTATATATTTCTCTTTTTCATAGAATCATTAAGGTTGGAAAAGACCTCTAAGTTCACCATCAACTTACAAAGCCCAATCTTTTTGTCACATTATTGTAATGGAATATTTACTTAAACTTACTTATATTATTACATCCAATGCAAACATGTGAAGTCAGTTTCCAGAAGGTGACTAAGCTTATAAACCTTGGCTTTATCAACTTTCCAAAGCTTGAATTTAGATCGATGTATAGCTGTTCTGTTTAAATCAAAACTGATTTTTAATATTATTGCCACTTGCTTCTCTGGAACCACATGAGTGATAGAGCAGAGCAGCATGTTTCATTCATTCCCTACATTGTAGTTTATAACGTAAGTGCTTCTTCTGAATACCCATGAAATTAACATGTAAATGAAGTAGGAGTTATTTTCTCAAGAAAAAGACATGCCTTTGGAGGAGAGGCAAGCAAGGAAATCCCACCCAGGCTGCACAAAACATTCTCTAGCTGTACCCTCTTGAGTGTGGTCTTCAAAATAAAAGGGAAAAGAGAAAGGCTATGCTCAAGTGTAACAAAAATGTTTCAGTTAATACAGCTATCAAGTTTATTTTGCTTATCCTCATGGAGTCTGGTTCTCATTTATGCTTTTCCACTGTAATTTATACCCTGGGAGACTTCATGTAAATAGCTAGGAAGTATAGAGGGATGTTAATGTAACTAAAATTAAGGTTCTCATAATGACTTTATATATATATATATATTTATACATAAATATAAACATATAAATAATAAAACAGCCTGCAATCTTCAGACATTATTTACAGGTTTTATTTAAGGAATGGACATTTTTGCTGCTTCCCTGGATTTAACAAAATCAGTAGAAGGCATACATAAATACAAGGGATTGAAAAGCCATTCCCTAAATTTTTGAGGTCTGGATTCTCCCTGCATGGCATTCTCAATCCTTTAATATTCTGTGGTGGCATTTTTGGGCTGATAATAACTATTCTATGATATTGTTCAGGTTTTGTTCCCAAGCTCATTCAAGCTTGCATATCTGTGTAGCTGCAAAAAACTCAAAATCTAAACAGAAAGGCACGTTGTAGCAGATAGATTGAATCTGTGACCTCAGTGGAACCACACTGCTGAACATTAGCAGGTCATTTAGGCCACTGCCCCTCAGTGGCTCTGAGCAGGCATCACCACACAGGAGTTCCTGTCCCATTGCAGGTTTACTCATCTCCAAATGGCCCCTGGGCTGAACACATGACTCCAGCAAACCTAGCACCGGCTTTTAATGAGAGATGCCCAGAATAAATGTGCATGAAAATGACGTTGCAGTGATACCTGAGAGTCCCATCTATTTTCAGCAGTGCTCACTTTCGTTTATGGAGCAGCAATGACATTTCTGACACATGCTCTGTGGCTGTCATAACATTTTTTCTTAACCCTTCGCCAAAAGCACCTGGGGCTGGAAGCTCCCACTAGCTGCCATGGACAAGTCTGCTCCATATCCACCAGATGAACAATTCCAGTGTCACCTCGAAGCCTCAGCCCACCAGGAGCTGCCTGTCAGCCTCCTGCATTTTCTTGTTCAACAAGGACTTGACTTTGGGGAATCTCTGAAGTGTATTTCATATAGTTTCAAATCCATTTCCATACCTTCTAAAGTGTTTTATCCACAGCACATCTATGATTATCTAACACCACATTACAGGGACCTTTTTGGAAAGACTTTGCCTGAAGCACTGATTTTGCAAACGTAGTCATACATGCTCAACCTTGATCGTGTGCCTACTCCTGTGAAAACCAGTGACACTGTGAATATTTGCTTTATACTTAATACTCTGTGGAGTGATATAATGACAGAAAAGCTTCTCTGTGTAAACAGACTAAGGATTGTGAGAAGCTACACAAAGAAACAACACCCACACTCCTCCCTTCTTCCCTCATTGCAAAAAGATTTTTTCCTCTCTCAGTGGTATTACTGTATATTTCAGCTTCTACACTTTTAAAGCTGTTTTTAATTCAGCATTTTCATTTAAAAATGCTGGCTGAAGATATAAAGAACCTATAACATCAGTATTTTGAAGGCTAATTAAATTCGCAGTATCAATTTTCAAGCTTTTAAAAATTATTTTTTATTTATTTGGTTAATCTTAACATAGCAGAGGTTTGGGAATTTTTGCAGTCATCTTTAGTATTTTTCTGTTAAGATGAGGGCAGAACATTTATTTCATGAAACACAAAATGAGAACTACTCACAAAATCACCTGATTGCAGGAGAAAGGGATTTGGAAAAAACCTCATGCATTGAACAATTTTTTTAAATCACGCTTAAAATATGACAACAGGTGTTTATTTTGTTGTTGTTGTTAATATTATTTCCTCCTTTCCCCAAGGCCAGCTTGAGTCTAGCATGGAACACAGTTTGCTCACACCTGGAGCTCAGAGAGAAGCAGCAGCTGCCTGACAGGGCAGGCAGGGGTGGCAGGCTGGTTCCAGCTGGGGAAGGAGCAGGGGGATGCACAGGCTGGACCAGTCCTTAAAGCTTTGGGATTCCCCTGCTGATGCATAACACCTTGGTCTGCCAGGGAGCAAGGACTGGGCTCCGAGGGCAGGTGGGAGCCCAGAGTGTCAGGACTACACCCGTACTGGCAGCAGCTGTGAAATGCAGTCCCTGCAGCCCCTGCAGCCACAGCCCAGCAGCTCACACAGGCAGCAATATCCTCAGACTGCAATAGCACAGCAGACTTTAATGTCAACTTTCTCCTACTGCCCTTTGAGATAAATACAGCATCCTCCTTAATCCTACCACTGGCTTAGCTGTGCATTTGCACTACCTACAGCTTACAGGATCAAGCCTGGAGTTGTTAAATGATCCCAGAAAAATGTATTTCAGGACTTTGCTATCTTCAAGCTTTACAAAAAAGCTATTGGTGAAAAAGACAGTGAATAATCATATTTGTTCCACTATCAAATGGCAAGATATAAAGAAACCGTTTTCTGAATTGGATCGATGCAAAATGTTTATGCTGCCACTGAATGCCACTTGAATATTGCTGGGTAGATCAATTGAAAGATGGAATTTACCTCTAGTTCAGAGTTGGAAGTACAGGCTGCACATAGTATGCACCTGATTAATCCACAGAAACCAGCAAAATACACAGGAAAATGAGAGTCTGGAACCCCCCAGCAGCACAACAGCACCTACTCCAATCTGAAGCTGTAGCGCTGATCCTCATCTCTGACAGAAATTGTTTAACGTTTGCTGAGAAACAGAGGATGTTCTTTAAGAAATGCAAGATTTCTACCCAGCTGGTGAGGCACACAGCATTGCAACTACTCCTTCCCTCATACAAGTTCATCCTCACCCTCACTCAGTGGCAAACCCTGGAAGCCAGCTGCCTTTCTCAGGTAGTGGTTTACATCTTTTGGCTGCTGTTTAGTGGAGTAGGATTGCTGTTGGAAGGTAGACTGGGAGATTTAGTTTAAAATTTGCCTGACACATTCCAGATAATCAGATCAGATCTTCAGTTACTGTAATTCCATCAGAGAAATCCTTGTGGGAAGCTAAGGAGAGCTGGTTACCTGCTGGATTTCTCTGGCTAATTATATCATCTATACCAAGTATTGTTTTGCAGACAGCATAGCACACATGCTGAAAGAGTTGATTAACCAGTAGAGCAGCTCATGTTAAGTGTTTGTACTGCCTGTACTTTGTTGAAGAAAGCATACATCTATTTAGAAGAGGAATCATTGCTATCATACAGGAAATTAGCTCAAAGATAGCTTATTTGTCAGCTAAATATATACCTGCATCTCTCTCCCCACATACGGATAAAAAAGGATAAAAATAATCACCTTTGTGGGTTTTATCTGTTCTTGCTCTAAATTAACACCTCTGTGCCTGAAAGGAATGCCTGGCACAGCTGATGAGCTCACCTGAGCTGGTCCCACCAGCCTCAGGGATGTCACAGCTTCTCCACTGCAGAAGTGCAATCCTTGCTACCCTCTCAATCAATGAGCAATTCCAAATGCAACCCAGATTATAATATTGTCTGATCTGTTTTCCTGGTTTTGTTTCAGCAGTTAAATCCTTGCACAAATGCAATCTGAAGTATTAAACAGGCTCAAGTCTTTCCTGGTCTCTATGCTCAAGGCCCAAGGAAGAACTCCTTCATGCTTTTTGTCATTTGACAGCAATGTCACTCTGACTTAAAACTTTAGATAGAAGATGTAAGTACCAGTAATGCAGAAGGTCTATCAGTAGCATAAGGAGACCTTCTAAAAGCCTAAAATTCATACAACTGAAGACCCTCATTTTCATAAATGTCCCAAGTGGCACAAAAGAAAAGCTTTCTGTTGTATTTAATAAACATCACATGTAGGCATGCTGCCAGCCTTCACATGGGCCAAGGGACACACAGTGAATTCCTACATCTTCAGTGTTTACTTCATGGCTCCTTTGAAAACAACAGTGGCTAACTGTGTTGATGGAAACCTTGCCTGAGGTCGCTGAGCAGTCATTAAACCCTTAGCCTTCTGTTCAATATGAAATGACGTGCTCATTCTGCATTTCTTCCACTGAGCTGCTATGGAGGAGCCATGATTCAATTGATATGCCTGGCTCAAGCCCAAAAATGATTGCAATGCACTTTGCTGTAGCAGGCTGTCAGCTCACATTCAGAAAGCCATACAGGATGCAATTGTCTGGTCACTGAAAATAGCTTTGGTGCATATTTAAGCCATTTCAATGTGGCAATATGAGAATTAATTCTCTCTTCTCCTCCTGGAAATGGATCATTTGCATGGCAGTTCTGCTCAGTGTGCACGGAATCATGGCATCCCACAACATTTTAATATTTTAGTTTGTTATGTCTTAAGTTATTTTTAGCAGCCAACTGTCCTTGTGTGAAGCTCCAAACTGCAGCAGAATGCTCAGGCCTGTTGTGTGCATGGTCAAGGACGCTTTGTCATGCAGCTCTCAGCAGGCTGCAGCCTGCTCTATTATTAAAGTCATCTCTGGACTACCACTCTAACACATGTAATCATCACACACAGGATGTCTTTTCCCACCTGCTCACTGTTTATTAGCCTGTTATCCTGCAAGTTTTAACAGCAACTTGCATTTCAGCTGATAAACACCTAGAACTGAGACTC
Source organism: Rhabdornis inornatus (assembly GCA_013397075.1). Classification (NCBI taxonomy): domain Eukaryota; kingdom Metazoa; phylum Chordata; class Aves; order Passeriformes; family Rhabdornithidae; genus Rhabdornis; species Rhabdornis inornatus. The sequence continues at coordinate 259,997 of VWZS01000091.1, forward strand.
ACTATAAGAAAGCACAGCATTTTGAGATCAATGTATCTTGAGTGACTGATGCATATTCTATTTTTTCAGTAGGCATTTCTGGTTTTAGCATTGGTTTAAGGATTGAGAAATTTATAACGATCAAAATTAATTAAATATCAATATTCTGGCTCTACAGGCAAGAATCACATTTAATAAACCAAGTGGGTAATAGATTCCATTGCTTTGTCCTTCTTTTTGAAGATGCACAAGTTTTCTATAGGAGCTGAAATATCAAAATATCAATTTGGAAATGGATTTATGTCAAATTTTATATGCTGAAAAGATCCATGGTCCCCAGCTGAAACTTTTGCTGCTTTTTTGTGACATAGTAAAGGCTCAACAAGATCTATGATGTGTTAGCTGTATATACAATGTATTAATTATCTCAATTTCTCTACTCCTTTAGGGCAGAACCTTTTTCATTTTGGCAAATTAACACAGTGCATATAGGTATTAAGGAATGTATTATTACTTCCCCCCTTCCAATACAGAGAGTGAGAATATGGGTTGTTGAAATCTTCAGCAATCATTAATGTTACAGAATTTGAATTTACTAGGCAGAAAATAAAGGAAATACCAGTGTCAGCCTTGCAGGCTCTAAGTCTCACAAGCTTCACCTTCAGGAAACAGTCTTTCTGAAATTATGGCTTGATTTTGCTTTCCCTCCCCAAGTAACTGCATTACACTCCTGATGGTCTCTGCATGAAGATTTAAAGAAAAAAAAAAAAAAGAAGAATCCAGCTCATATTCACCTTCAACACTGAAACAAAAGAAGTGTGGAGAGCTCTCTCATGATTTTGCTTCGTGTGTGATTTCTGCCCAATCCTGTTCTGCAGTTGCCACCACAGAGAAGAGGAAGCTTCCCAGGAAGTGCAAATTCAGAGCTGGAGCAGCACTTGTGCCATGCACCCTGTCCTTGTTTGTTCCTGCTGCAAGGCACGGGGACACATCACCAGCTCCACACCTTCCCTTCGCTCCCTCTGCTCCATCCCTACAGCCCTGCTGGCCAAACACCTGATCCTCACAAACCAGTGGAAGCAGCAGGGCTGGAATTTTCAGCCTTAGCAGCAGCCAGGCCCTCCCTGGTGCCAGCTGGCTGCTGGAGTAGCAGGATGAGAAATCCTTGCTCTCTGCAGGGCTCCTGTCTGCTTCACACCGAGCAGATTTGCATCAGCACTGAACCAGGGATGAGCAGGGTTTGGGCTGCCTGTGTTTAAACACTACTGAAGGGCGGGTGAGAAAACAAGGTCCAGAAAGCAAGAAATTCCTGATTTGTGTATTTCACAAAACAGCTTTGCTTCACTACAGGAAAACCAAAGTGGGGGATCCTACAGTTGTTATTTGCTGTAGAGATTGTTCTGTACAGTGGAGCTTGGGTTAATAGAGTACAGAAATACTAATGAAGTACTGCTCATTCAGCTTTTGCATTTTTTTTTCCAGCCAGTTTCAGTGGGGTTTTATTTTTCTTTCTTCAGTCCCTTGCTTATAGATACATACTCCTGTTCACTCTCTCATGTGATATAAGATGTCCGGACTTTTAAAATTAATGTATTTTGCAGAAAAAAATATCTATTGTCTTATGTCTGTGGTCATTATGTGATATAACAAATACTACAAAACTGGTATAAAAGAAATTTAAAATCTTAATTCATACTATGCAAATCAATGATAATAATATGATAGCTCTTCTTGGGCAAATCATATTCTCAAGGAAAGAGACCCAGACTTGAACTATTTTTTAATAGTAATTCTACAGTCATTCCATAATAGATTATAAAAATCCAGATGCTCAGTACCAAACTATCTCAGAATATAAGAGGCATATGATGGGGAGGACATGAAAAGGGTAATTAATTGGTTCATAATTTATTAATTATAGAATAAGGATTTGGAAGGGGTGGCTTTGTTTAAAACACCTAGACTTCACTGTAACCACATGTTAAAATCTCAGCAGGATTGCTTTTAGGAGGAAATGGGATAAAATCACATCATTAATTAACTTATAATTTATTAATTAAAAAGGAGGTGGAGGAGGCAGACTTGTTTAAAACATCTAGACCTCATTGCTAATGAATATTACAGTCTCAGTAAGACAATCATGTCCTTCATCGTGCCCAACATGTAAAGCAAGGACTGCACCAATTCCTGTGCACACATCTGAGGGTTGGGGTGTAAATGTGGTAACTGCACCACTTAATTAGTGGCTTGTCTTCCTTTTCTTCTGTCTTCACTCAGAGTCAGGATTAAAAACATGAAGGAGATGAATTTTTTCATGTTTAGGTTTGGTTGTTTATGAAATCTTACCTAAAATACAAAGAGTTCAGCAACACTTCTAGCTACCAGCTAAAAGTGAGCAAAATGGAGGTGAATTTAGCTAGTTACAAGGTCTTTTAAAGCTAAGCAGTCCAATAAAGAGCTAACACCTCTATTATTTATACTTTTGACCCAATAACCAAACCTCTGTGACCTGCAGTGCAGCACTAACCGTCCAACCAAAAACTACTGCCTGAAACCATGAAGAAGGAAGAAGACCAAAAAGAGACAACACCCAAATTCTCCATCTTGTCCCGTGCCTATTACTATATTATAAAACCCCCAAATTTAAAACCCTTCACCATGTGAAATCACACACTCCTATTTAACTGCACAGCCGTGATTTTAACTCCATCACTCAAATTTGGAGCCTTCTCCAAGGCCTCAGGTCAAAAGCAGCGTTCCCCTGGGGGTCATTGTCAGAAAGCACAGAAAGCTCAAAATTCCAAGGTTTCTGGGGTCCAGAAGGGGTGGGGGTTCTTGGCATATCCCACTTAGAAACAATTGCCAGGACTGTGTTTGAATGGCAGAAATATAGCACAGCCCAGGAAATGAAGAATGTGCTGTGGTACAATACAGCCAGACTGTCCCCTCCCTCTGCTGAAATTCCCAGGTTGCGAAAAACTTGTCATGGATACTTGGTCATTAAGGTATCAACATATAAAGTGGCCCAGGAGCCTTTGGGCTGAAAAAACTGGGATGAGTGCTTAAACCTAGATAAAAAAGCACAGCATTTGGTAATTAAAGTTGATAATAGGTTGACTGCAGGTCTGTATCTAGCAAAGCACTTCCTTGCATGCTGAGCTTGAAGTAATTAATTAGTTTTGCTTACACACTTTAAAAAAGTCAGGTGAATGACTTCTGTAAGCAGCAGCAGATCTGGAAAACTAAGCTGAGGCTTACTTTGGAAAGAGATTTCTGAGATTACCTGCAGTTTTGTTTCTGTGTCCCTCATATTTCAACCTTGTTAGGTCCTACATGGCAGATAATTAGATAATACAACACTACATCTGAACATGTGCATTCACTGCTTAAATTCACTGCATGTCCTAAACAAGCCAATAAACAAAAGGTCTCAGGTGCTCAGCAGCACTTTACAGGATAAGGCTGGTAATGAGAAGCAACTACTCATAGGTCGTGCTTGCTTGGTAATCAATGACAAAAGATGAGGACTCTTGCTTATGTCTACAGTAAAAATACTCCTGGTGCAGCCTCCAGATAATCACAAACATCAGTTTCGTTGGTGGGGGCAGGTAAGAAAATGCCACAGCCCCATCTGAGAGAGCTCTTTGTCATTTCTTTCTCCTGTCTTAGAAAGCAGCAGAAGCATGGCATTGCTGAATACAGCAGGAGCCACCCAGAGAAGTTTGATCAGTTGACTCTTCTGTTTGAGTGTGTTTTTGGGAGCAGCTGTACAAGCCACAGAAAATGTCCTGTGAAAAGCAGGGCTGTGTTTAACATGGATTCAGTGGCTCACGAGCAAAAGGTTGCTGACTGCTGAGCATTATTTCACACAAGTGTCACCTGTGCCTCCATACCAGCATCTGCACATGCCAGAGAGGTGCTGAATACATATTTAACAGGTTTGTTCTGTAAACACATCCTAATGGAAACAGTATTTGCCAACAAAGGCAGTCCTGCCCCTGGCTTTTAGTGCTAACACTCAATGAGTAAAGTGCCTCTGTGCTTTCCTGTGTTTGGATCTCGTCTCTGCACTGCAGAGCCTGTGCTCATGTTCACTTTGGTAGAGAAAAAGTACACTGAGGCTTGTTTTCATATCTGACTGCAAAGGCAAATGCCGCAGTTAACACATGCCCCAGGGCAGGAAAACCCAGAAGAGCCAACAAAATCTCTGTGTGCCATCTCAAGGAGCTTTTCTAAGCTTCACCCTTAACAGAGTATCTATAATTATTAAAATAATTAGATTAGAGTTATATAGAGGCAATCTGAGACACTGGTCCCAGATAAATGGGTGATTCATTTAAAATGGCTCTTCCTAAGCACAGAGACATTATTTCAGACCAAGCCAGTTACCTCACCATCCTGTGCCTGCCCACAGCGAGGGCCACACAGCACCTTTCAAAAGAATTGGAACAAATCATACTCAGGGTCACAGCAGTGCTAACTGGAAGAAGCAGCCTAGTTTCATTCATGCATTTCAGTCATTTTACTTTGTTTTTTCAGTGTGGTCTGAACCAAACTCCCCAGCCCTAACTAAACACTCCTGGAATCTGGCATCCTTCTAGTGTAATTGCCAAGGCATTTATATTTGTGATGGAGCACAGCTTTATATCAAGCCTGACTTCCTCATGGAGATTCATTTCCACAGTCTTTTATTTCCCATTGACTGTAACAATTCAGAGCCACAACACCTCCTGGTATTGGATGATGAAGTTGCAGAGGTCTGTAGCAGGAGCTGAAGGAAACAGCATCACCAATGCACGTCAGTGCGGGGCCATCAGCACCACTCCTATTGAACAGCTGGATATTAAAGTTCCTCTCGTCTACATAACTGTGGGACAAACTCTTCTACTGTGAAAATCATGTGGCTATCAAGGGCTGAGCATGCAGACAGATGCTGTTTTAGGAACTCCACCTCAGAACAGCCAAGTTAAGCCCACTATTATAAGAAATCCTTACTCTTTAGAAAACCCAATGTGGCAATAATACGTGCTAAAAATAATATGTTTCTTTCAAAGCTAAAGGAAGCAAAAAACTTTAAGAAAGTACACTTTCAAAAATGTTAAAATATTTGCATATTTGCTGATCTAAAGGAAGAAAAGATCCAGCTTGCCTGAGAAATGGATTATTCAGAAGAATAATGTAAAATTCTTTCCCACTAGGTGTTGTTTGTTGTAACAGGGGAATCAGACCCCTGTGTTTAATTTCCCCAGACAGCTGTGCAGACCCAAACAAGGTCAAAGACACTGCTACAGGGAGTGCTACATCAGACACACATGGCAGTTTGCTAAACCAAGTCTCTCTGCTATTTTCCACAGCAACCTGATCCTTCCCTTTGATTTTATATGAAAGTATAACACAGGTACAGTGAGGCAGGAAAGGGTTAAGAAGAAAATGTGGTCTTCATACTTTTCTGATTTTGTGAGCATGAATCTCTTTCATGGAACAGCTGTCAAGTCAGCCAACGAAACAGGTCTACTTAGGTCTCCTGACAATACCAACTGCTGTTGTTCATGTATCCTCAGTGACAGCAGCAAGATGAAAATCGAAATGAATCGCTCTACAAATGAGACACTTTTCTGCTTTGACTTTCCAAAAGTGACAGTGTTGTTTGTTTTTTCAGTCAGCAACATTTAGAGATGTCAGAAGGCTCTGGTGTCAGGAAGTTGCTCAGGGGGCAGTTTCAAAAATTTAAAAATAAAAGGGGGGGAGAAATCTGCATAACAGTTGCCTGCATAATAATGTTTGAATTTCTGTCCATTAGTACTACTGCCACTAAACTGAACAGCAAAATATTCCTAGCCAAACAAACAACAGCAGGCTTTGAGCAGCAACTCAAACTGTGGACATTTCATATCTGACTACAAAGTATTTATTCATTATCCTTACTGTACTAGAGGTGCAAAATGCAAGTTCTGGCCACAGAAGCCACTGCTCAGCCCCAGCTCCCGTGGAGGGGCTGCAAAGCACAGATCCATTCCTTTCTGTCCTTGGCTCAGCAGAATATTTGTCAACAGATTAAGAATTACAGAGGAAAAGAGACTGTTAAAAGTGTTCTTCAATATGAGTTTGAAATAGGAACATTTGCCCTCATATGCAAAGAGCTGAAAACACCCTCCAAACAAGCATCTGCAGTATATGTGAAATAATATTTCTCCCCAGCTTGTACCAGGCACAAGGTATACACTGAAACCCATCAGTTCTCTCTTGTTTTGTGCAATATGCAGCAAGAAACAAAAACTAAACTTGTAAAAAAAGACTGATTTTTTTAACAGTTGCATTAAAACTCATAAGCCATATAGAAAAAAACACTGAATGTATTTTTGCACATCCAAATGAAACCTGCCTTTTAAAATGCATCTTCATTGTCATTTTTCTCCTAGAGTAATATCAATACAATACCTATTACAAGAAGCACAATCCAGCTTTTAGACTTCCCCACAGTTTCAAAAATAGAAAAATGAAATGCTATCCCTCCTCCCCCCAAAAAATCCCAAAACAGCAACAAAAAAAACACCCCAGAAATGGAGAAGGCTTTTAAAAATGCATTATGTATTTATTTGGCTTCAAAGAACCATAGACCTTACAGACTTCTCTCCATGGTGGTAACAGAAATGCCTCTTACAGTAGATCAGCTCAGGCACTGCAGCAGCACAAAGAGAAATGTCTCTCACATCAGGATGGTTTTGGAGTGTACTCAGGGATTTCACGTGTAACTGGCTCAGTTACACAGTGATATCCCAAATCTCTAGAAACTTTTAGAAGTTTTCTGTAAATCCACTGAGTGAAAATCTGTTCTCAGTCCATGAATATTTCTCCAAAGCCCATCCTTGTCAAACAATCAACTTTAAAACTTCCTGTTCTGTCAAGCAAAATTTTTTTTAGGGAACAGCCTCCCAAAATCCCTGGGCTTGCAGGTGCCAACTGTGAGACATCCAAAGAGCCCAATTCTCTTTTAATAATTAATATCAGTACTATGTGCTAACAACACTTCCAATCTGAGAGGCTCAAAGTGATTTACAAATACTAATTAAGCCTCCAAACATGTTGTGAGTATCCCCACATTACCAATGGAGGAAGAAAACTCAGTCATCTGGTCCCTTTATACAGAAAACCTGTGGGATTTGTCAAGAAAGAGTGTCAAGAACACCAGAATTCCAGTTTTGTACTGCCAGCACAAAGCCATCTTGTGTTCCTGGGGTTTTGTTAATCTTTTTTTATTAAATTGTTTTCAGATTATACAATATTTTCTTGAACCATATGGGTAGATAAAGCCAGAAATTCTCCATCACGAACTGGTTGTTTTTGATAACCAGATTACTTTGTATCTGGTCTTCTCTGAAGGTGAGGAATAAGTGAAGATGAGCACCATGTCACTGCAGTTACCAGCACTGCCTTGTGAGATCTTGTAGCTTAGCTGCTATATTTAGAACTATTCTTTGAAATTCTCCATGCTCAGAATGTCTAGTTGGGCTGCTTTTTTAACTCTCTTTTTGTTTTCCCCACAAATTAAGTGATACAGCAGATTAAAAAAAATAGCTGGGAAAGGGGAAGAGGAATTGGGTTTTTTTGTTTCTTTTTAAACTGCTGGAATCAGGTGTGTGTTCTGCTGAACAAGTGGCATTGTTGCTAGTAAAGGGACAGTGTTGGTGACAGATTTGCCTTTTGATCTCCTTGTTGAAAGGGACTCACATGTGACCCTCTACCCTCACTGAAGACAATTTCTTCACATCTCTAAGTCAAAGACCTGAGAGTCAGTCCAAACCTAGGACTCAGAAAAACTAGATCAGAAACTAACAGAATAGTCAATTACACAAAATCCTCATCGGATGACTAATGATAGTACTAATAACATGATTTCTCTTCATTTTAGTGCTGATGCTTGTGCATCACAAACCTCTTTCAGTCCATCTGTGGAGGATGCCAAAACCCAGAAATACTAAGTATTTTGTTTAGGCACTCTGAATTCATGTACAAACAAGCATGAGGTAGCTCAGTTAACAGGACTGCACTCTGAAGGTGTAACAAGCAATGCCGAAGTGCAGGCAAAGGCTTTCAGTGCTGATCAATCATTTCCATCCCTTCCCAAAGAGCTGGTGCCACCTGGCACAGGGCCAGCACTCCCAGCTGTGAGACTCCAATAAGAGGCTGATTGGTAAGTAATGCAACAGAATTTAATTCTGGGATTTTTAGCACCACTGAGCTGAAGACAGAAGAGTAAGTAGGAACTTCCTTAGCTATTAGCACCAGAATGTTGCCCTCCTGCACAGCAAACCCTGCCACAGGGACAGGCTTGGCAAATGTGCATGTAAACCACTACAGATTTCAACCTATTGATATCAGGCCATTGCTTCCCCATTCTGATATTTTCTATTACCTTCTTCTCCTTTTGAATTCTTCCAGAGCAATAGCCTCTATTTTTTTTAAGCCTCCAATATTCCCCACCAGTGCCTCTGGTCCTTTTCCATTTGACCACCCCATCTGAAAAGTAGTCCCAGCCTTGGAATATCTCTGCACTCCCCTGACAGCTAGAGTAGCAGGGCCAGAAATTATAAATTACTCTATTGTGCCCCAAAACTGGCAGCCCAGGCTGCTTGCTGGTGCATTAATCAACAGAGAATGCTCCTGTCTCAGCCATCCATGTGCCAGACTGGAGCTGAGGTGAAAGAGCAAGCCTGGCCAGAGCCAGACTTTTACTGGGCTCAGTGTAGGCATGCCAAAGGGACTGCCCTGAGGACATCAGGTTTGCCAGCTTGCCCTACTCTAGGATATCAGTGGGTTTTTTCATAGCATTTTAAATGTATAAATAAGCTGCTCTGGCACAACTGAGCTGGGTTCGGGGCTGCAAAAAGCAAGAAATTTTCACATCTGTCAGATTAATTTAAATGAGGTTGGTTAGTCAGAGCAGTTCAGTGGTTTGGAAAGTAAAAATAAGTCCTCAAGAGATGAGTAGGGCCTCAGGGAAATCTTCAATAAACAGACTTACCAGCAGGCTACACAATTTACTGCAACATATGAATCCATGAGTGTGAAAGCCATGTGTGTATCTGTGTGTCTGTAATTTGTATGTGCACACACACATTCACTAATCAAACTCCAGAGAAAGACCAAGGGGTCTTTTGTCCCTTAAATCATTGGAGCTGAATGGATTTAGTCAGCAGGTTGATAAATTATAGCCTCCTTCATTTGCTCAGGTGCCACCACACAGACTTGTGGCAGTGTCCTGGACAGGGGATGAGTGGCAGTGCCATGCCTGGCCCTATCCACAGGCAGCCAACAGACAAGAACTGGTATTTGTTATCCTGAATTTCCTGCTCTGTCCTCCTTTGGTCGTTGAAGGAATCCTTCCTGCTACAGTGCAATTTTTAAGTCAATCTGCCTTAACAGTTTTCCCATCACCTTAATGTCTTGACCTAGGTATATGTTTGAAGAATCCATATAATAAATATATTATTTTATCTTTTATTTAGTTCTTATATTTGACCTACACCAGAAAAATGTAGTTGACTGTTTCCCAGCATTTTAGAGTATGGAGTATGCTTTGGAAGCCCAGGAAACCCAGGATTATTTCCTTTTATTTCTACCTGAGCATTTCTTTTTCAGAAAGACATTTGACTGGCTTTTCTGAATGTAGCACCATAAAGAAGCACATATTTCCAGGATTATAGAAAGTGGGTTCACTGCAGAGTTCAAGCATCAGCTGTTGATCTTTGTTCCTGTACTTTGTCATAGTATTACTGCAGCCCCTAAATAACACAGTACTGAATTGCCAAACTAAAACCACATCATTTGTACAGATTCTCTGTGACAAAAATAGTAGGACCCAAATTATCAGGTAATTCAGCTTACAGTACTGCAGGGAGTAGATCAAGCACCAGATTGTAATCTCTTTTAGCCCAGTGTGAATAACCAGATATAAACTGGTCTAACAGGGATCAGAACCTGCCCATGGAGTGCACTCAGCTGTCCCTGTTCATTTGCTCTGCACTAAGGGTGGGGCAGGATCCTCAGGCAGTGTGTGGTTCTGGGGAAGGACGTGTGCTAGGGAAGGTGTCACCTGAGCCAGCCTGCCTGTTGGACAGCTCCGAAAGGGCCTTTCTCCACATTATCACAGTCTGACAAGGGCTGAAATGGCCCAGAAAGAGTTACATGTGAAATACTTAGGAAATTGGCTGCAAATTTTGTGTTACAGGAAATCAAACAACACCCAGAGTAAGTGAATCCTGTATTATTTGAAATGCACATGCAGGTCACACTGGTCAGTATATGGTGACAACCACATTTTCTAAAGCCATCCTGAAAGTCCAGTGTATCTTGTGCAATCCCAACCTCTGTGCTCAGCGCAGGTGGAACCTCACTTCATAGGAGAGACTCCCATCCTACTTTCATTAAAGATACATGAAAGACTTTGCAAATTCAGAGACTTTCCTGAAAACATGGTCCTGTGATTTATTTATTCATTTTAAAAATTGAAGCATTAATGGTATACACAGAATATATACAGCACAAAAAGTTTCTGACAGTGCAAGAAGGGAGCTTTGAGTATACAGAAAATCAGGAGTCATTACTTTTTTTGTTATTCTGATTTGATTTTGTTACTGATTTACTTTGTTTTTTACAAAGACCATGTAAACTGAGTTGTAGTACAAAACCTCTAAATAAGCTCCTGCCTGGAAGCGTTTTGGAATACATCTTGCTCATAGTCCCTACCTCCTTCACAAGGGAAATTTTTCTGTGAGTAGTTGTTTAGAAAGTTGTTCTGCCAGGAGCTGACTTTTGGCCGTGTGCTGCATGCAGCATTTACACACAATAAATTTAAGAGAAGGTAATCTTATTATGCAATTGTTCTTGTGAACATTAGGAAAGCTATTAAAATTTGATGTGCTCGTTTATCACAAGCATAGTTATTACAAATACTAATACAACAGATGTGATTATAGTTTACAAGTCAGTGCTACATGGGAGGATGAGATGTTGGCAATTGTTTGTCACACTTGGCTTAGAATTAATTTTTTAAAATAATATTATAAATGCATCATTTTGTTTTTTTCACTGTGCTCCAGGTAGATGTTTGTCTTCTAGTAGCTCACTGTTTAAGTTCTCTAAATAGCTGTAACTTCTAATATAAAAATGGGTAAATTACCAAATAATGCCTAATATTTGACATGATCCACGTGTCAAACCCAGTTTGATACAAAGAAATGGTTGTGCGTTTTTCAGAGTACAAGACACATTGTACAAGTTAACCAGCTTTATAACAAAATGTTCCTTCTGGCTTGATGCTAGAAAATATTGCTTCTGAAAGGGGATTATTTATTTATTCACAACAAAAACCAACAGTCCTACCATATGGTTTCATGTCAGATATGCAGTGTCAGTCAGGCATGCTCTGTTAGCCAACACCATTTGCCTGTTCTGTGTCATGTATAAAAATCTCTTTGTTCTGTGTTTACCTTTTGGACTACTTCTTTTAGACATACATATTTGCTAATATCCAAATGCTAAATAAATCAATAATAAATCAGACTTTGTGCAAACAGAAACAGAAGATGAGGTGTCTGAGCACCAACCTGGGACATATGATTGACAGTTAATAATTTCCTACCTAGTGATCTTATTTGTGCTTTCACCTTAATACCAGGTTATGTGCAGATGGCATCAAAAATACCTCTTCTACAGTCATTTATAGTGACTCTTGCACTCAGCTGATTTAATAACCTTATTCACCAGATACTATCAAAAATATGCAGCTACATAACAGTACTTCAAAAATTGCTAGAATTAGTTTCTAAGGCCCTAATGTTACCTTTAATTAACTGTAGAGCAGAAACATTATTACTGTCAAGTGTAGGCTAATCTATTAAATTTAGGATTTTGAATCCTTGGTGGTATCTGTAACTTCAGTATTTTCCTACCCTACCTCTTCTACCTGATTTTCCAAAAAAAGTTGCAATGTGCAAAATGTGGAGGTTCTTGAATGATGTCTTTAAAATGAGGGTAGGGATGAGCCCAAATACCAGACAGATGGAAAATTAAATGTAAGGGTATATGAAAATACCCTTGCCTTTGAGTTGCCAGGATAAAACAGAGCAGATACCTCTCAGTATGGGGCTGTCTTTGAGAGAGCTGAATTCATTGCACTGCTTAATCCAAGGAGAGGAGAAACAGAGCAATTTATCAAAAGCATAAAACAGTATTTTCATCCTGCTGCTCTCCACTCACACAGAAAAAAAAACGTGAGTTGTTTGGAGGAACCACAGATAGGGTTGTGCTCAAGATTTCCAGGGAGAGGAACAAAACTGGACTCTGTCCTCGACTGTGCAACCCCTGCTGCCCACAGCACCAGGGCTCCCACCCTCCCTGTCCTGCCATCCCTGTCCTGCCAGCCCTGCCATCCCTGCCTGTCACTGTCACCCCCTCCAGAGCTCTCAAGCTCTGCACAGAAACCCAGGAGTGCTGATTGTTAACATGCTGAAATCCATAATGACTTATGAGGCAAAGAGGTAATGCTGGGCCTTGCCATAGTTTCTGTGAAGACAAATCAATTATCAGCTTTTATAGCTTAGATGAGTTTTAAGTTTTTAGCCAATTTTTTCCCTAATTTTAATTACCACAGGAGATAGAACTAGATTAGGTAAGCTGCTGTTTTCACTTACCACAAACACTGGAAAACCCAGGATTTTTTATTCGATCCCAAATGACAGTTTTCAGAGGAGAGACAGCCAGAAGGCTTTGTGGCCTCACAGGTGTGGCATGCACTTGGGATACAGATGACCTAAGATCCTGTCCTGGTACCAAATTAAACACAACAGAAGGTTCAGCCTGAATTTTGCACATCCCTGTCAGCCACAAATTCTGACTCAAATGGTATTTAATTCTTTCTAAAAGGAAACTGTTGCAGCTGAGTTTGAGAGCAGCACCTACACTCAATTGACCCTGTAAGGCAAGTCCAGCCCAAATATTCACACCCTTAAAAGCCAGACAGGAGGTTGAGAAGACTGACCAGTCTCTTATCAAGATGTCATTCATCACCAAACACATTAAAATATGTTTTGTCAACTACCTTGGGTGGAGTAAACAGTACACTTCCCTAGAAAAAGCCACAAACACAGGTATTTGCATCATTTCCAAATCTGCCCATTCTGCACACAGTTACTCATCAAGCACAGCTTGAGGAGACCCTTTTGATCAGTGCCCACTCCCCTGTCCCAGCTCCACCAGTTTGTGCATTACCTGCAGAGTGACACCCCAGTGACACCAGCAGGGCTGGGTGTCCCTGCCCTCCCTCAATTGCCATGTCCCAGGCAGGGCTGGGGCAGGTCCCTCCTTCACCTGCCTTGGCACAGCCAGCAGTGCCTGTGTGCTTTGAGATGCACTGGTATGGAGACAGGATGAAGGGAAGGCTTCAGCTTTATGGAAATGTTATGAAAAGCTCTTCAGAAATTGCTTCTGGGGTAGTAAAAAAGAATGGGGAAGTGAGTATTGTTAACAAAACAGAGCCCCTTGAGACATATTTTATTTGCCAAGCAATGTACACAAAAACCAGATTAATTAAAGTTACATTCATATATTTTAAACAGCCTTAAATTATTCATTTCCATTTTAAAAATATATGCAAGCACAGTTTCTTCAGCAATAAATTTTTAAGATGGTGGGACATTTTACATCATACTGTTCTCTGGAGACCTTTCTTTGCATCTTGGGTTGTTCATGAAGCCAGGAATAGTGGAACAGGAAGGACTGGACAATATTAAGCAAGGCATTTCTGGATCTGGACTCACCGGGCACAAACACCAGGAGCAGCTGAAGTGGAAAGAGGGAATTGGAGGCCCTGTGTGCTGCTGAGCTGGCACATGCTCCAAGGAGCAGGTCCAGAGTTAAGTGCTCTTCCAGAGGGTTGCCCACAGCAGGTTCACTACCCCTGGCAGCTGCTTCAGACTCTGTCTGTGTAGGAGTGCAGGAGCTCAACATGAAGTTTTTTGTCAAAAGCAGAGAATCCAAATTCTCCTGCTCTGCTGCTGTGACCCCTGTGTGAGCTTTCCAAACCCAGATGTTGAGCTTTCTCCCAGTGCCACCCTGCAGAACAAAATGATGTCTCCACTACTCCCCTGAGACACTGAACTAATGCTGAACAGAACTTCCCAGCTTAAGCTATGAGGCAACTCCTTCATAAACATTTCCTACCATCTCTGTGGACAAATCAAGTCACCCTTTCACAGGACAGCATCACTTTCCATTCTAAAATTGTACAAAGCAAGTGGTTAAATAGACCAGTAAGCCACAAATTTGCACAGATTTTTTAATTCAATGTTTTACTTTTCAAGCTTCAAGTTGAGTGAAGTTTTACTTCTATCACACAGGTGATACATGCAGAAAAATCTTCATAGATTGAGATTTAAGTCACCGAGTTCTTGTAATTTTTTCTCAAAAATGAGGGGCAATAAGAAGCATCTAACCTGCCCCTCTCCAACTCTACAGTGAGCAGAATGTGCAGTGAAGCACTGTCAGAATTGGTGCTTGATGTGAAAAACGGCCACTGAAGCTGAAGCTTGCAGGTTTTTGACGATTAAAGCTCTACCCTGCTGTCTTTCAGTGAAGCTGATGGGAGGTTTGCCTGAAATTGGTTTTGTGAAGCAAACAATGTGAGACTGCCATGAATATTTTAAAGTAAAGGAGTTGGAATACTCTAATGATCTTATGTAAATCTAGTCTAAGAAATTCATTGGTAATTTTTTTGGATGGATCATTAAGCAGGGGAGAAAAGGTTGGAAAACAGCCGGAAAAGGAGAACATTTTCAAAAGCCAAAATACTTCCCAAATGCTTCAGAACCATCCAATTAATCTAGCTTGGGGAAACCAAAGGAGAACAAAGTGACAGAGCATCAAATTCATGAGTAACTATGGGCAGATGCTCCAGTTTGTCAGGAGACAGCAGGAAGTCAGTAATGCATAGTTACCATGATTAAATGCTGAATTTGAACCTTATATACATTTTAAAATACCTGTGATTTAGCATTTTGCTTCTTATCATTAGTGCTAAAAAAAGAAGTCCTGCAAAAATTCCAGATTAAGCAAGAGTACAAAGCATGGTGGTGCTACCACTGGTGAGAGTGCCAGCACCTCGTGGTTCCCTGGCTCACCCAAAGCCTCACCACTGCACAGTCTGCTGCAGGACACTTTTGATTAGCTGTTCAACTAATTCTTTTTTTGCTGTGAAACAGCAAAAATATTTCTTAAGAAATTGATTTTTTTAAAAAAACAATGAAACTGCCCTTGGCAACTGAAGAATTTTTAATGCCTGATTTTCTTAGTCTTTATGTGAATGCACAGTATTATTTGGAATGTGGGAAGAGCATATTTATGAACACTTTTGGTGAAGAAGTTATTGGGGTAGGGCTGTATGTGCACAGTAGACAAACAGTTTCACAGTCTGTCTGGCAGAGTTCACTCATTAAATCCCATCAGTTTTCTGTTGACTTTCCTCTTGAAGATTTATTGCAGAAGCAGCACTATGTCTGCAGCATCTATGCCACAATAGCAATTACTTACATGTGTCTGGGATGTTGAAATAAATATATACTTATTCAACTCATGCCCAGGGAAAGGACTTTCCTCCAGTATAAGGTCAGATTGAGCTGTACTCAGAGTCTGGAGTGCTGTCCAGCCCTACTCCTCCCATGCACAGGTGTTGGAGCAGGTTCTCACTTGGGGTCATGAGTTTTGAGCTAAGGATTGATGGCACCTTGTGACCAGCTTTAATTTGGATTGCCAGCATTGCTTGCTTAGGGAGACAGAAGGCATCAGTAACCAGGATACATTTAGATTATATTCCCACAAATTCCCCCAAGATAATTTTTTTCTCTAATTCCTGCTGTAAAAGTTCTGTTCCTGTCTGATCCTCATGACTGCAGCACAATGATCAAGTTCCTGGCAACCTGCAAGACACTCTCTTTAGCTCTCTGAGGTGAAAAAGAGCCCTTGTCTTTGTTTGGAGGCAGGGTAAGAGTGACTGTCCCCACTGAGGCTGCAGTGACAGCAGGCAGAGGGCACTGCACAGTCAGGCCACTTTGGGCTGGTCAAGCACCACTCACATAATCAGTGCAAAAAAGGATGCAGAATAGCAGTGGGGCACAGACTGAGGAACCCTCCCTCTGAATTTCCAGGGTTTGGCAAATTTTCAAACGAAGCACCCATCTGAAATGCTTGGGCCATTAGAATGGGCCAGCTATTACATAAACAAATACCTGAATTAGCTTCAAAGAGGTATGTCTTTGAAAAAAGGATCCTCGTATAAAATGCAAATAATTTTTTATGGTGAAAAAAATCAAGTTTTCATGGTTTTACCTAGAGGTACTGCTGATGGCAGCAATTCTGGGAAAAGACAAGTTTGGGTTTATATGACAAGCAAATCTTCACAAATTACTGAGGCTGTTTTGTAAGCAAATGGTGACCCACTGAAAGGAGTCATGCAATATACAGAAAAGATCTGGGGCCATTCCAGTGATTGAATAAGACAAGGACAATGCCAAGTACAAATGGAGGTAAAGTTTGGAAAAAACTGTAGCAGTGAAGCCTCCTGCAAATAGCTAATCAAGATGATTAAAGAAGAAAATCACTAAGATAGATATCATCCCTAGTAACATACTTAGTGATTTCATAAAGAACTCAAAAGTTGGTGTTTATGTGTGCTGGAGAAAGAATTGATACCCAAAGATGTGCTCATCATAGACAAAAGCATTTAGATGGCTGTTAGGGAGAGTTAAGAGACCTGGACCATTCAGAAAAGTGAATAAAAACCTATTTTGTTGACAAAATAACTAAAACTGGTCAGAAGAATTTTACCTTAATTCCTGGTCACAGGTCAGACATTTGGGAATGTCTTTCTCTGTGCTTCAAATCGAGGAACCCAAATTCCTCTCTGCTTTTTCCCCTGACACCAAGTGTCTGCTTTGGCCTCTGCTAGAGTACTCTCTCCTAAACGAGGCTCATAAAGCAAAATAACACTTCCCATCCAAACATCAAAAAGTAAATTTGTAATGGAGATGGAGCTGAGTACCAAATGGCTTGGAGTAAACACATCTCATGTGTTTCCTACATAAACTCTATGCATGAAAATACCACACTGATCAGGAAGTTCAGAGTTTTGCATGCCATCAGAAGCATTTCTTTCATTCTTATTAGGAATTAAGAAGTAGAATGTAATTGTCTATACTATTGATAGGGTTGGAAAGTGTTGCCTATATTTAGACATTACAGTAATCTCCCTTTCACAACCCCTGAAGTAGGTGAGCATTTTGGATATTTATAAACTGCTTCATTAGTGCTTCCTTTCCTCCCATGTCAAGTTACACAAAGAATGAACAGGAGCACAAGAATTCACCTAGGGCCAAGGTGTTATTGATCATAATCATAACATTCCAGTGACAGCTGCTTACATTTACTGCTGCACTAAATATTAATAAGGGTTAACTCTAAGTTATTGGCATTATTATAGGAAGAAATTGGATGTCACATTTCTGTGTAAATTCCACCTTTTCATCCTGTAAATATCAGTGCATGTTAAATATTTGAATTTTCACTGTATTAAAGGATCTAAAGTTCAATGGTAATTAGTGCAATCAGGTGCCAAATGATTCAATTTCCCAGGAGAGCAGTATTATAGAAGGAACTATGGCAAAACTTCAAGGACTGAATCTATTGTAAAATGAGTATAAACCCCACATCTTTAGCATAAGATAGTACTTACATAATTTGTTCTGTGAATTTTGCAAAGCACTACCTATAAAAAAATTTGAAGCGCCTTAATTTGACAAAAATAAGAATTTAATTATCTTATAATGCTGATATTAATGTTTGACAGAAAACAGAAATTACTTTAGGAAAAAGCCTGGTTGGTTGGGTAGAAGTTTCTGCAGGGCAATCCAGAAATCAGAATTGTATCTAAGTGCTGTCTAATATTCCCTAGTATTTACTCTAAGTCTCATTTTCCTCCTACCAGAATAATTTCTATTTCACAGGTGTGATACTGAACCCATTATCAGTGAGAGGTGGTGCCTCAGAAATGAGAGCATACATATCTGTCATCAAAGTAAATTGTACACAACAATTAGCAGCCATCAATTCAGAATCTAATTTTAGATTCTTGACTCTGGAAAACCTGTCAAATAGTTGTGATTTCACTCCCATGAACAGCACTAAGGGATCACTGAGAAAACAGTTAAGAGCTTGCTTATAGGGAATGATGTCTTTCTGGGGATCATTTGATTCCAAAGGTAAATTCAAAGATCCCTGGTGTTTATGTCTTATTAAAAACAAAAATCTCCAAAGGTAATATTTTAATTAAAGCAATATAATTTCCTTGAATACACAATTTCCTCTCTGTCCCTCAGTCTGTTCAGCCTGGCCTTAGGTAACAGGAGCAGTTTTGTGAGCAGCAGCATTAATGAAACCCTTGTTTCCTACAGATTTGTGTGTCTTCATTGATAGAAAAACTGAGCTGATCAGGCTGAAGCTTTTCTAGCAGTTGGGACATTTTTTAAGTCATTTTGTCTAGCAAATTCTTGCACACTATCTGGCATGAGAGCTTGCTGTGTCCCCTTCCCTGAGCAGAGGCACTTGCTGGACTTTCTCACCCAGGTGCCAACTCCATCAAAGCTGCTAAGAGTGTAATCCTTGCTGAGATCCCTCCTGCTCCTTCTGTCTGATCCTGACTACTGGGTTCAACAGGTGTGAGAGGCAGGAAAACACATATGGACCTATACAATTGTGTAAGTCTTTTCTTCACATAAGCCAGCTTGTTTTTAAAATAAATGTGTGGCCCGTGTGTGCAGTGACACAGCAGGGAGAGGGGCCGGGTGAGCACAGACACTGCAGCTGCTGCTATCAGTGCTGTGACTGCTAATACAAAACTGACTCTTCCCTCTGCCCTATTCCCATCTACTCAATGTCCTTCAGCCTCGTGGGGGCTGCTGCCTGTGGGAATCAGTCCCTGTGGCACCTCTGAATCTTCTCACTGCAAGGTACTTTGGAGTTCAGCCATTTCCCCCAAGCAGCCTCAAAGGGAGAATCATTACAGCTACACAATAACAATGCCCTGATAAAGGCTGTCTTCATCATTTTATATTGATGGCACCCATTTGTTATAAATATGTATTATGGTATTGGCTTTTCACAAATATGAGGGTGGATACCATATGTGTGGTGTTTTTAAGATGTAGCTTTCTTTAGGAGTAACACAGGCTGATAGAGTGTCTGTAGTAAGGAACTGCCTTGGTTGGATGACACCCAGTGAAGACACCTGCTGCTGATACACCAGCTACCAGCACCGACTGTCTGTGGAAACTGAAAACCACAGCCCAAATTAAGACTGATAAGAAAAATAAATTAAAACCACAGCCAAGAAACACACATGCTCTAAAAAGGCAGACTCAAGGAGTGGCCATGTAAAACAGTTCCTGGAATATGGGAAATAGTTTATAGAAAAGTTTGAAAATGTGTGATAGGTCTATGAACATGCAAGGGGCTGATGAATTTAAGGGGTGTCCCCAGAACAGCAGGGCTGCTCTTGGCTGAATGCTGAGCACCCAGCCATTATAACCTTTTGCTTTATTGTTTGTCTCATTGTCTTTTATTAAACCTTTTAAAATCTACCAAGAAAGTGAACCTCGTTTTTCACATATTCTTCTAACCTTTCTCCAGAGAAGTTTATGAGATATGATGTTAAATAATCACCTAATCTAAATGACACTGCAGCATGCACATACCCAGTGCACCACGTAGGTGTTCTCTCCAGCTAAGGAAACTGACTGTGCCAGGCTGATTACTACTTCAAACAAACAAGCCTGGACGTGTTAGATCTGTCAAGAGCTGCATTTTCTGTGTTTCACACAACATTCACAGAGTCACAGAATATGTTGAGTTGGAAGGGACCCATCAGAGCCATGCAGTCCAACTCCTGGCCCTGCACAGACACCCCAACAATCCCATCCTGTGCCTGTGAGTGGTGCCAAACTCTTCTTGAGCTCTGGCAACCTTGGGGCTGTGTCCATTCCCTGGGGAGCCTGGGCAGTGCCCCAGCACCCTCTGGGGGAAGAACTTTTTTCTGAGATCCAACCTAAACATCCCCTGGCACAGCTCCAGCCGTTTCCTGAGGTCCTGTCCCTGGCCAGGAGAGTGAAGAAATCAGAGAAATCCTGAAATCAGAGAAATCCTTTGTGAGGATGTTGAAGACCCCAGTGAGGTCTGACCTCAGTCTCTTCTCCAGGCTGAGCACACCAAGTGCCCTGAGCTGCTCCTCATTGAGGGCTTCCCCTGCAGACCCTTCCCCATCCCCATGGCCTCCTTTGGGCACTCTCCAATGGCTCCATGTCTTTTTTATGCTGTGGTGCCCCAAACTGCCCCAGTTTTGGGAGGTGAGGCTGGCCCAGCCCAGAGCAGAGCAGAACAATTCCCTTCCTGGCTGGGCTGGCAGTGCAGGGCCTGATGCCCCAGGACAGGGATGTCCCTCCTGGCTCCAGGGCACTGCTGGCTCAGATCCCAGTGGCCACGGAGCAGGAGCCCCAGGTCCCTTCCTGCAGCTGCTCTCCAGCCTCTCATTGCCCAGTCCACCCACACAGCCAGGGGTGCCCTGTCCCAGGTGCAGAATCCAGCACCTGCCTGTGTGAAACTTCACATGCTTGGGGATTGTTCCTCTCTCTCATTTGTCTGGCTCTCCTTGCAGGGCCTCTCTGCCCTCAAAGGAGTCAACAGCTCCTCCTAATTTAATGTCATCAGCAAACTTCCTCCATGTTCCTTGGAGTCCTGGGTCCAAATCATTAATGAAGATGTTGGAAGCACAGGGCTGAGGATGGAGCCCTGCAGAACCCAGCTGGTGACAGGGCCCCAGTCTGATGTCACCCCAGTCACTGTCACCCTTTGTGCCTGACCTGTGAGCCAGGTGCCCACCCATCCCACCATGTGTTTATCCAGCTGAATGCTGGGCATTTTGTCTAGAAGGATCCTGGGAGAGATGGTCTCAGATCTTTGCTGAAGTCCAAAAAGTTCCCTTGCTCAGCCAGGTGGGTTACCCTGCTGCAGGAGATCAGGTTTGACAGGCAGGGCTTTCCCCTCCTGAAGCTGTGCTGGGTGTGACTGATGACTGTGTGCTCCTGGCAGACCCTCAACACGAATAACCCAGAATAATCTTTCCCATGATTTTACCAGGCTCTGAAGTGACAGTGACAATCCTGTAGTCTCTGGGGTCCTCCTTCTTGCCCTTCTTGAAAATCAGGATACCATTCACCAGCTTCCAGTCAGCTGGGACCTCCCCAGATTCTCAAGACTGCTCAAAAATCATCAAGAAAGGTTTTACAAGAACATCAGCAGCTCTTTGATGATTCTTGGATGGATCCCATCAGGCCCTGTAGATTTGAAGGGATCCAGCTGGAGCAGCAGACCTCACACAATTTCAGGGTCAACTGGGAGTTGATGATTGTCACAGTCATGGTCCTCCAGCTCAGGGCACTGAGCCCCCTTGGTCCCTGATCCGTGTTGAACACAGAGGCAAAGAACACAATAAACACTTCTGCCTTCTCCCTGTCCCTGTCTGGGAGGCGACCATCCTCATCCTGGAACAAGACAATGTTATTTCTGCACTTCCTTTTGCCATTAATATATTGGAAAAAACTCCTTTTTATCGTCCCCCACATTTCTAGAAATTTCAAGTCCAACTGAGCTTTGGCTGCAAAGATTTTTCTTCCCATAGTGGTGAGCAGCATCTCTGTATTCTTCCTGTGGCACCTGAACTTGCTTCCACTGGGTGTATACCTTCCTCTTTTGCTTAATTTCCAAGAGGAGATTCCTGATCAGCCAAGCCACTCTTCTGCCCCACCTGCCTGACCTCTGATATTTGGGAATTGCTGCTCCAGTGCCTTTAGGAGATGATGTTTAAAAAGTGACAGCACTGATGGACCCAGCACCTTCCACAGCATTTTCCCTGGGGATTTAACTCAGTAGTTCCCTGAGCAGCCTGAAGCCTGCTCTTCTTCATAAAGTATGGATTCTAAACTCCTATCTGTTTGATTGACAATTTAATATCTTTTTGGATCTTTTTATTCCCCATGAAAAAAGCCCACCACTTCAAATGAAGGATGCTGTGTTTTTAATCAAATGTCAGATTTGAGCACCTCAGCTCCAGTCCTTTGGTGGAAAGCATTTGGCAATACAGGGCATGTCAAAATGAGTAAAGCAGTAACAGCCAGGTAGAGAAAGAGAGCTCCCAAATATGTTCTCCTGCTCCAAGGTTATCTCTTATGCTGAAGATTAGATGTTCATTTGCCCTGGCTTATGTCAGGGAGTGCTGCCTTGACTTGGAGAAGAACTTCCATCCCCTCAAAGTGAAGACTGTGCTATATTTAAGGTTGAAATCTTGAACAAAACTCTACCTTTCATATATTGCTATACTTGAACAAAACAGGTACTTTCCAAATGCTTCAGCTGAGTCTCACAGTAAAAATCTCTCATTCTCCTCCCAGAAAAGGTTTATGTAAATCTTAATTACTGCATCACAATTCCAATATTTACTGACATGCTGTAAATCCATTGTGTACAAAGCAGACTAGGATCCAATAATACAGACGCATTGTTTAATTATATGTTTATTAGAGCAGTAAAACTAATAATCCCCAGTAAAATCTTTGAAAATTATCCTGTCATGATAGAGTAATCACTGTCCTTTCAGCACAGGATAAAAGCACAGCAAACAGACTTTGCTGTGTCACAAAGCTGTAGCAGGCACAGTGACACGGCTCCAAGTCCAATTCATTCTGTCAGCCTTACACAATCAATGCATTTAAAAACATGCATTAGGAAAGCAATGGAATAATTCAACTTTTGGTGCCTATATCAATTATTTCATTTCAGTGAGTTTCACTCACAGGGAATGGATTCTAAAAGCTCATTTTAATCACACAGGTCTGATCCAAAGCCAGAAACAATTAGGGGGTCTTCCCTTTGGACCAGCCATCTCCGAATGAGACCAATCCTGACAAGCCCTCTCTGGGACAATTCAGCAGGGTTCTGGCAGGATGTTTTTGATATGTGCAGAGTACATTTCTGTTCAGTCAGGTAGCATAAGGGCATTTTGCAGATTTACTGTGCACATGCCCTCTTGGTTAGGGTGTCCCATAATTCATGAGGATGCAAGCTGGTCATGTAACAGAGAAAATGTATATTTATGACCAGCTTTCCCTATAAATTAATTCTAATGGGGAGAAGAACACTTGTTACAATGTGCATGTACTTTTCCACGTGGAGACAAAGCATCAATGTCTCTTTATCTGCCTGTGAGTTAAGAAGCTGTTCTTTAGCTCATGGGCTGTGGCTGTTGCTAGGACAACTGCGGTGCAGCCGTGTCCAATGTCCGTGATCACACACCACAAGCTGTAATTTATCCACAGGTTCCTCATTTATTAGAGCACAGAAACAGCAGGATGGTTGCTGCACCATGTCCCACATGATAAGAGTACTATGAATGTGTTATGAGTGGCTGCCACCACCTACTCTGGGTTTGAATGGATGGTGCATTTGAAAGGAAACCAAAAACTTGGTAAATGCTTTATCACAGGAAAGTGTAACCTCTGAGCCTGGAAAGGAAGTTAAGGAAAACTCTAACACTTTGTAATTGCCTCAAATGAAACACAACTGTCCACGTTATAAACTTTGAGGAGCTTCCTCAGTTTTGGGGCATACCTGTAAAGATAGCTAAATGTGAGAGTCCTTCGGAGACTGAGGAAACAAAAAAGAAACAGCACAGTCTGGGGCTTTGCATTTTGTCACTCCATTACCTGGCAAAGAATAGAGCAGTAATTAGCTAATCATGTAAGTAACCATGCAGAGCCAGAAATACTTCATGTAGTGTGTTTTACCACTTGGGAGGATGAGCTAACAACAGAAGTTCTTCGCTCTATAAATGGTCTGCACCATGTTGTTCACTTTCTGGGAACACCTTCAGGACCAGTCACCAACCTTAAAGTGCCCAGTTCCTCAGGAGGAGACTAACAGCACAGCCTTCCCTACTGCCAGCAGGGTTCCACAGTCCACAGAGTTAATTTGGCCAGCAGAGTCTTACATTCCTGTACTGGCCAAAATATAAAATTATTGGGGTGCTTCTCTAAAGTCGGTATGTTGTAATACTATGAGCATGCAAAATTAAGTTATGAGTCACTAAAGGTTAATAAGAGGGATGAGGAGAGAGGTCTGTGCCATGGGCTGAGCAGTCACCTACTTGCACAAAGGCAGGACAGGAAGGTGTGGAGGATAACCAGGCAAGAGGAAGAAAAGAGCACCTGAACACTCAGATTACTGGAGGAGCTCTTAGGGCAGCAGCACCTGCCAACGGAGTTCAGTAAGGTACTCTGACAATTCTGAATTTGGGTTTTAAAAATCTTCACAGCACTTTTAGTACACAATGGTGTCATATTGTTACTGCAATGACACTGAGACATCAGAAAAAGCCACTGCTTGTCTTGTTTTGTGTATCCAGCCTTCACAGACATGCACCCTGTGTTCAGGGACTTGTCAGCACGGAGCAGCTGTGTCTGCATTACTGCTGATAACAAGCATTAGAGAGGTGAGAATTGAAAGACAGCTATAGAAGGTAGCTACGAAATGCATGTCAAATATTAATTTTCTTGTAATCCAGTACTTCCATTGCTCTGAGACGTCACCAAGACATTTGTAGCTACAGGTTCCCACTCAGATTTTCTTGCGGACATCAACCCACCACTCTCATTACTTGAACAGTGTTTCACACTCTATAGTGTACAGGTCTTTAAAATTTTTCTACTTCCTCCTTGTTTTATGTGCATAACTATTTTAGTTTACTGCAATAAAATCCATACTCCTTAAGGCACAATCTATAATGAACAAATAAAAAATGTTATTTTGTTCAGAATGTGTTATGAACAGCTTAGTATCAATTTTAAGGAAGTGTGACTAGCTTCCTAATGGCTTTTTATTTCAGTTATTTCTAGCTGCAACTATGCCAGACAAATGCTTTGAAATCATTCCTATTAAAGCACTTGAGAGGTTTTTAGCAATGCTTAGATGTGCCATCAGTAAGACATTTTAAATAACACACCTAAAAATAGAACTGTTTCTAGAGATCATACAGGAAATGTGCCATAAGGGAAATATCTGATAAAAGAGATTTCCTATACATATTCTTAGCTTCATAAAGCCACTTGAGAATCCCATTTTAGAGACAGGAAATCTATGTACCTTAACCCTTACTTATGTTCTTTAAAATCAAACTATCTTCCAAGCTGCTCGTGTTTGAATGCTCCAGTTATGTCCTAAAGGCTCAGCACTTTGGGAAAATTTCTGCCTTGCAGGACCTTGAGTTCAGATTTAGGTTTCAGGCATTATTTTCCATACTTGGAGTCACACTGGAGTCCAATACATCTGAGCTCAAGAAACTAGCCCAAATTTTCCTGCAGCAATTCACATCTCCCAGGCTTCAATACATACTTTGACCAATCTATTCATTCCCTGATTTCAGCTTCATAATGGAGCTCTCCAAATTCCATGGAACTCTGGGACTGCTGAGCATGAAAGAAATGCCAGCGCAGCAGGAGAGGTGCACATGTATGTCACCGTTGAGGCGGGGGTGACAGACAAATAGACACACTACATTTCAGAGGGCTAATATCCCATTTATTACAGCAGCATGCTGTCTTTTATACCCTCTACACAGTTTACACTTTGTTCATTGGTTACAATAGATCAATACAACGTTCATTGGTGTAAAACATCTACACCTCTGTTTTCCACAAAACATTTCTAAAAATATTTTTTCCAGCTGCAGGTTTCTTCTTGTTTATCTCCTTCTCCTTCTTCTCTTCTTGGTCTCCCGGCCAATGGCCTTGATAGAATACCTTTCAGAAATAACCCTTATTCATTAACTCTCTCTGGCTCACAGACCAGCTGTGAGTCCTACCATACATGTACATCCCACTGAAGTCTTTCTGCTGGTGTTCCTTCCTGCATTCCTTGCCTTTTTCCCAAGAAACACACTGACAGCATGAACATTACAATCAGCTCTTAAAACAGTACAGATATTCAAATCCAAGGAATGGTTCCTGTTGTTCTCCATTTTCATTTCAATTAGGTCTTTATACAGGCATCCCTTTACTCACTCTTACATTTCCCTGTCATTACTGGAGCTGAGCANTTATTATTTATTATGTTTAATATAGAGAATGTCTTATATGTCCCCTAACTGTAGGAGTGGTTCTTAGAATGAATGAACTGCTCCTTCTGCTACCTGGCTAGACAACTGCTGATGATGAATTCTGACATGGATAGTATTAATGAAAGTCATTTATGTGGAAGGAAAAAAGCACAGTCTTCTCTTCACCTGTCTTTTGAGATAATGGTAGAGATTTCTGTCCTATTCCTGAAGGAAAAACGAAAAAAAAGTCTATAAATTCACTTAGATGTGTGTATTCAGCTTTCTATATATTACTCTGTAGTTTAATTTTTAGCACATTATGTCATTCCTATTTATTAACAACCTGACTTCCCTTCTAACATACTACANCATTTATTACAGCAGCATGCTGTCTTTTATACCCTCTACACAGTTTACACTTTGTTCATTGGTTACAATAGATCAATACAACGTTCATTGGTGTAAAACATCTACACCTCTGTTTTCCACAAAACATTTCTAAAAATATTTTTTCCAGCTGCAGGTTTCTTCTTGTTTATCTCCTTCTCCTTCTTCTCTTCTTGGTCTCCCGGCCAATGGCCTTGATAGAATACCTTTCAGAAATAACCCTTATTCATTAACTCTCTCTGGCTCACAGACCAGCTGTGAGTCCTACCATACATGTACATCCCACTGAAGTCTTTCTGCTGGTGTTCCTTCCTGCATTCCTTGCCTTTTTCCCAAGAAACACACTGACAGCATGAACATTACAATCAGCTCTTAAAACAGTACAGATATTCAAATCCAAGGAATGGTTCCTGTTGTTCTCCATTTTCATTTCAATTAGGTCTTTATACAGGCATCCCTTTACTCACTCTTACATTTCCCTGTCATTACTGGAGCTGAGCAACTTCCACAAAAACTGGCAAGTTCTTTGGCCTCCATGCATTATTTGGATCTTGGTTTTCATAGTATGGCAGAACTGAATTCAAGAGACAAATTTTATTTTTAGGTAGAGGAGAGTGAGTGTTTGACAGTATTTGAATTGTTCTGGTCTGGCCAGGAAACACCTCTCTGAGTAATGACTGCTGGTAAATGCACTGAGGGTCTGTGCTCCCTGCAGTCCCCCAAGCAGGGGGTGACACATCGTGATGTCTGAGTCCACCACACATTGTCCACAAGGCTTCAAACCACAACCATCACAGGAGAACTTGCAACTGCCCAAGAGTCTGCTCAAGAGTTAGACATCATCCAGCACACCTAGCAGGTACTTCATTTTCCTCATAACAGGAACCTATAAATAAGCAAAAAATATATGTTTTATTTTATATATATTTTTAATATANCATTCCTATTTATTAACAACCTGACTTCCCTTCTAACATACTACACTTGAAAATCCATTCATGAGTATGATACACAATTCAGTGTGACACAAAACACAATACATGAATATATTCCATTAAATCCTTACAATCTCCTTATCTGTCAGTTAAAAATCACAAATGTAATGCAGGTTCCTCCTCACTTCCCATCACCTTGGACTTAGCCAAAAAGGAAGGAGTTAATTCTAGTACAGAAGAGCAAGGTCCACTAATTTAATTCCTTTCTTATTGTCTCATTTTTCTTAAATCAGTTTAAAGAACAGGTACTTTGTTTTAGAAATTGAATCACAGTTTCACTTTGGAAAGGCAACCCTTGTCAATATAGCAGATATGAAAGGGGTCGTGAAAATTCATACCTGCTTGGGTACCTATAGGGTGATACTTATCTCTGTTGGGTCAACTGCAAAAGTACTCAATTCAAAAGTACCAGAGTGTTATAAATGATGTCATAAAGGCTGGACCAGGAGTGATTAGAAATAAAAGAGATGAAATGGAGTAGACCCTAAAAATGTAAGATTTCTTTTCATTATTATACAGATAAAAATTGTGTATATAGAAATTTGCATTTGAAGGGATGTATGTTAGGTACTAAGTCAATAACTCAAGGAGGAGAGAGGAAGAAGTGAATCACTCAAAAGACCAGAGACAGCAGTGACCAAAAGATCTGCTGGGCTGCATTTTTGACTGATGGAAGCATTTGCATTTTCCAAGAAAACAAAACAAAACAAAACAAAACAAAATAAAACCCTCAAACAAACAAACAAAGCAGAAAAGAAAAAACTAACAAACATACCAAAAACCACCAAAGAAACCCCAAAACACCACCAAAAAAACCACAAACAAATGAAAAGAAACCCACCACAAAGAACCAGAAGCATAGTTCATAAAGAGAACTGAGTTTTTAAACTTATCCAAAACAACAAAGGATTTTCACTTCTCTGGAGAATGAAGCTCAATAGTACAAAAAGCAGTTTTTTTATTGGGGGGGTGAGATTCTCCATTCTCTCACCCTCTGTTTATCCCCATTGCCCACACCCTGCAGCCACTCCTTCCCTATGGCACCTTACCCTGGAGTCTCTCTGACAAAGAAGCTCCCTGACAACAGCAAGAGAAGAGAAAGAGAATTCGGAGAAAAAGGAAATTTGACATAAATATTACCTGAGAAAAGGGTTTTGGTGGCAAGATAATGTTTTGGTATCATAGTGACAGGATGTGGCAAGCTGCAAAACTGTGTCAGAAGAAAAGGCTAGAGAGGAGTTGCTAAAAGAGAGTTCAGGCAGTGAGGAGCCACCAAGGAAAATTCATCTCCCAGGACAAAATCTGAAACTTCCAAAGGCAGGCAAATTTCCAAAACCAGGCATCTATATTTGTTTCAATCTCCTGTGAAATTAAAAAAGCTATTTACTGATAGAATTCTTTAAATGTAGTTGTTATGGTAAGTTAATTATTCATGGCAGTTTAAAAGAAAGCAACACTGGGGTTTCCTCCATGGGTAACATGGGTGCACCCAGGTAGAGGAAAGGAATGATTAAGTGACTGTGAAGGTCTTTTTCTTAGACCTTTTCTTTCAGACATGAAAGCATCTGTGGTAAAACTATCACTAACAAAATCCAGATGATCAAAGAGCTTGCAGTAAGTCTGAAATGTCCCAAATAAAAACAGATATCTTAAATTGCAAATCCCTGAACACAGAGAAGTGTCTCCACAGTTTGGTGAATTACCCAACTAAATGGAGGAAATATAACAAAACTGGCTTAAATAGCTATTCAATAACTGCCACCAGCAAACCTTCAAAAGGAACTAATTTTTAAAATGTCTTGATTAAAAATAAATATAAAGTATTCCTGCAGAGCAGTTACAGGGCTCTTTATGTCTGGCATGCCTTCACTAATGAGGAAAGATACTGAAGTTAATTTTTATAAAAGTCCTTGTCATCTAACATTATTAAACTGGACTGGCTTTCAAGGGGCTCATAAGCAATTTGTTGACACTGTATTAAAAGGTTCATGTACTGAATTATAAGGAGTATAAAATTTTGGAACAGAGGCACAGAGAATATTTTTGGCTTCCATAATTGTTTGCCATGCAAAATACATATCTTGTGAAACTCATTTGTATATTACCAAATTATACTGGAAAGAATATTGATCCCTTGTAATAAATGAAATGGCAGCAAAACCACAAGGACTGAACAAGGCCATTTGATGAGTTGGTAAGAAGGACATCAACATTAGAGTCTGGTGCTCGAGGAACACTTACAAGTCTATGCTTATGACATTCAAAAGAGTTTACTTCTTTGTTCAAATAAAGGACAATGGCTTTAATAATTATTTTTCTAAATTAGTTTTTAAAATATTTATTATCAGTGGTATGAACACTTGCTAGTATGCTGAAATAAAAGAATTGTTCCTGGATTTAGTTCTGAAATACTGACAAAATAAAAAAATGAATTGCAAGTAGGTTAGATATTCTCAGCACAGACTGCACTGTAATGATTTAGACATACAAAGAGGCAGCTGCATGGTGTGAGAGCCGTTTCTGAAATGGCTATTCTCTTCTATTTCTGAATTTTACATGCAATTGATGAAAAGGTTCAACTCCCTTTGTTGGTGAGGTGTCTTTGTTATCCCAGCACCCAAGCAAGCATTTGAACAGTAGCACATTGCATTTCTTTCCAGAGAAATACCCCGGGAGATGAGGGCAGCTGGCACACTGCATCCCTCAGGAGCACACAGAAAAGGAAAATCCAGTAGTGGGGCTGCAATTTGGTTATTACAGAATCACAGGATTGCTGTTTCATTCCCAGGGATTCACTGGGAGGCATTGCTCAGGTTCTCTGCCCCCTGCCCCAGCAGCAGCTGATTGCAAAGGGGTTTGTGATGTCTCACCCACGTGCAAACTGCAAACTGTCCTGCAAACTGTCCTGCAAACTGTCCTGCTCCCCTCTTTGGGATCTGCCAACGAAGCTCAGGAATGTTACAAGAGCTAGACCAGGGCAGTTTTGTACAAAATTGGGTTTTGTTATTAAAGCTTTGTGCAGATGCACAAACATAATACAACTGTAATGTACATACAGCATTATCATTTTTTAAACTGTTTTAAAAGCAGCTGGTTTTCCTCAGCTGTACATTGTCATTTTTTCCTGCTCTCATCTTACATATACTTTAATTACTTTTTTTGTCATTAATTCTAATTCCGTTGATAAACATTTTAATTTTTCCCGATCCAACTCTTCTTCTTCCTTCCCCCAAAAAAGAGGTTTGCAGTGTAATTAATTTAAAATGGTAGGTAAAAAACTAACTGAATGGAATTCTATGAGCTTTTTAATTTTGGGTGCTTTGTTTTTCCCTAGAGGATCAGTTATTAAGCCTTACTACCTTGACATTTTCACTTGAACTTAAGACCTATAAGCAAAGTGCTTGCCTTGCAAACAGCACATTTGGACCATTTTAAACAAAAATTGACATGATCAGCAAACACATCTAACTGAAATGAAAACAGTCTCTGAAAAGCACTTGTTATGGAAGGAGCAATTTCAGACAGCAGGGGTCAGGAGAGGGGGTGCTGGGAAGGTTCCTGTAAATAGGGGGTATCTCTGTTAGGTTCATTTAGTGAAATCCTGTATCCTACTGCTCCTGGGGGAGAATTCACACACCAAAGTAAAGGCCTGGCATGCAGGCTACTTTCAAAAATGAAAACAGTGGTTTTCAAAGAAGATGATTAAAAAGCAAAGCTAACTCTTAGCACTGAATATCTCAGTTTGATGTGAAAGGTTCACACTGCACTTCAAAACATCCACACAGCAGCACTGCCCAGTATCCAAACTACAGCATTGCCACACAAACATCTGCATAAACATCTGTCAACCCGCTGGAGAGAGCCCAGAGGAGGCTCCAGGATGAGCAGAGGATGGAGCAGCTCTGCTGGGAGGAAAGACTGGCACAGCTGCCATTGTTCACCTGCAGAGGAGAAGCTTTGGGGTGAGCTCAGCGTGGCCGTGCAGGGCCTGAAGGAGCTGCAGGAAAGATGGAGAGAGACAATTGGCAAGGGCTGGAGGGACAGGACACAGGGAATGGCTCCCAGTGCCAGAGGGCAGGGCTGGATGGGATCTTGGGAATTAGGAATTGTTCCCTGGCAGGGTGGGCAGGCCCTGGCACAGGGTGCCCAGAGCAGCTGTGGCTGCCCCTGGATCCCTGGCAGTGCCCAAGGCCAGGCTGGACATTGGGACAGGGGGAGGTGTCCCTGCCATGGCTGGGGTGGGATGGGATGAGTTTAAAGTCCCTTCCCAGTCCTTTCTGTGATTCTGTGATCTGGGCACCTGTTTTATAAAGATGTTGGGAAGGAGAGCCTTAATCAGATGATGTTTAAACTCTTTCTGATGACTTGATAGGCAATAAAAATTGTTCAGGAGAGACACTGAGAACTGATTAAATAGAAAGATGTCAGATGCAGCACTGAGGGTATGAGAGAATAAGGAGTTTAAACATTTGGATAAGCATTTTAACTCTCCCCACACACACTTCTCCATCTAAACAGTCTGCAGCATGACTCCCCACAATTTAGCCTATAGATCAACCTCAAAGCAAATTGGCTCACAGTGTGCTAAAAAAGAAATGGAAATTACTTTCTTCCCTGCTCCAGAAGTGATAAAATTTACCCATAATATGAATCAATCGACTGATTCCAAATCTCTTAGCCAGAACACTTCTACTGATAGGATAAGAATAAACATTTCTATTTAAGGAATTATTTTATAACCTGTTATCAAAATTACAATTTATTTTTCTTTTATAAGCAAACAAACAGCACTGTGAAAGAGAGATATTTTGTAGCAGTCTGGCAAGAACTCTGCTTTGTTAAGGTAGGAGGGACCAAGGTAGGTGAGAGGGCTGGGAAGGTCAAATGAACAGCATCAGCACCAGGGAGTGACCACAGGGCACAGCTGAGAGATGCTCCCTGGGCAAGTTCTTGTGCTTCCCCTGCTGCCCTGCCTGCAGCCCGGCAGAACAAACTCCTGAATGAAATACAGGTGGGGGAACAAGATCCTTGATACCACAGAAAATGCAGAGAACTGTGGCTCAGATAGAAAACTCCAGCCCTGCTATGCTCCGATTTTCCTGCAAGCCAACCCTCGGCTGGAATCAATAGCCCAAAGAAAACAGTCCCGGGAATGACACAGCACACAGCCACCGGGTGCACCTGAGAACAAAACCTTGTTTGGAGCATCTATTTACCAAGTCAAAGGGGATTTAGACTCCAAACACGTGTGGTTTTCCAAACTGATGCTTTCAGGGTGTGTCATTCTTCATCTTACACGAGGAAGATGAGAGCAGAGACAGCAGGGCCAGGGGCTGTGGGCTGGGTGCATTTGTGCACAGAGCACCTGAGAATTTACAGCCTAAACCAACAAGGCTTAAAACAACAACCTTGTGTCCGAGGAGCTGAGTTTGTCCCCATTCTGTACAGGGGAACTGGGCCACAGGAAACTGAAATCACTTATTCCTTCCGAGGAGTGGGCTCAGAGCTGTGAAAAGTCAAATCTACTAAACCCTTCACTCCAAATTTTATCTGCAGAAATTTCTTTCCAAATCCCTTGGAGAGCCAAGGTATTTCTCTTTATATTACTAGTTTTTCTTTACACTAGAGAATTTCCAAACAATTTAGTGTCTCAATTAGAGCTCAAGTTTCAACCTAAGTGAAATATTTCCCAGGGCGTGATGCCAAACCTGAGTGCCAGCAGCACCTGTGGCTCTCAGCCAGGGCACTCCAGACAGCCACCCTGCAGCCATGGACACTTTATAGTGTGGGAAAATTCTGGAGAGCCACAAGGGAGGTGAAAACAGAGAGCCTTTGGGCAGGATTTTGGAAGGTAGAAAAGCAGTGGAAAAGTTGTTAATGTTCTGAACACAAGATCCCCCTGAACTGTGCACAAGTGCCCAGCCCTACTCAACCAGCCCCAAATGCCAACATCTGCTCTCCCCACAGCTGCACAGCCCAGAGGAGTGGGAGAATTAGACCCCAGACAGAGCTCCTGACCCTTGACAAAAGTATAAAAGCAAGATGTGAAAACTATCAGGAATGCATTTTCCATGCTGACAGTGCCAATTTATGTGTGCTAAATCTAAAGGCACCCTACATACTTCTGCAAAGGAACTGGGGAGTGGGTTAAAGGGCCATAAATATGAGTTCTTTCCCCTACACCATGAAAAGCTGAGCTGATTTTGAAAGCATTCCACGTATACTTTCTCTGCTATTTCTAAAATAATTTTCCTTCTTTCCCAAGATGGTACATGGTGATACACTGGCCAAGTTTTGAAATTTAATCTGAAAAATGCTTGAATCTGCACTAGATATATTTACAAAGAAAAATCTTAAACCTGCCAAGATTTGTAACACTGCAAGATGAAAAACTCCTGGGTATTTTAAAGAATAAATGATTGTATACTTGATACCCCAGAAGAATCAGCTTCTACTGCAAAGCAAACTGAAGCCAGAGGAAAGACTTCTGCTACCTTTTGTGGGCTTTATGCCAGCTTTTGTACATCTGCAGCATTTGATGCCAAGCTATAGATGGAGCAGAAATCATTAACCATCGTTACATCATTTTGTTGGCTATATTTTATGTTTTACTTGAATTTTAACACAGTCTCTGGCATTATATTTCTCATTTAAAAGTAGTGTATTCTTACCTTTCTTCCACATATTATTTCAAAGAGCATTAAATTGATTGTTGTATTACTGGCACTGATTTTACCAATTCAGGCTTCTTTAGGAAAGGCTGGTTTTAATTTCGAGTAGAATGCAAATTAAGATAGCTATTGGACTACAGAACTCTCAAAAGGTTTCACAATAGTCATGATAGGTGCCAGGTTGATAGAAACTGGGAACTGATATTTTGTACTTATCTGCATAAGAGATGCAGCTGAGAAAGCAAATTTCAACATCTTCCCATGGCATAAAGCACCTGCCACTCAAACCAGCCACTCCAGAGGTGGGGGAGCTCAAGTGTCTTCTGCCCTACCAAAACTGCATCTCCTGTCACTATGACTATGCCTAGTTTGCAAAACAAAACAAACTATATTAAACTTCCATCCTCTAGCATTAATTTAAGTTGGTGCCCACTTAGAAACATTTTGAGAAACAATGCCAAGGCACTGGGATCCACATCTCTCAGAAATACTTGCATAATGAGATCTTCATTTGGGCACACACAGTCAATTTTGAATGCCATAACTCTTTTCACAATAGCATTGATAAATTAACTGAGAGACATTACAAATTTGATTTGGGGAGCAATTAATTTACACCTTCTGAGGCAATTTGTGTTGCCCAGTGTTTATCCAGGTGAAAACTACACCAATGCTTTCCCATGTGGAGGAGGGAACCTGATCTCTCTTAGGTGACCAGTAGCTGTGAGGGCATTGCAGACTGCAGCAGGTACCCTCAGCAGATGGCAAGGCACTGACAGCTTTTGATGTTCTGAATTAAATTAATCAAGATACCACTTGTTCCAAGTGAGTGGGTGTTTAATCACATTGGCCCTTCCTGTTGTTGAGAGATAATGTTGATTTTGGTAATAAAAAAACATGAGAATTGTGCAAAAGATGGAAATGTGTTTTAAATTCAGAACAAAAGGTCAATTTTCCACTCATAATCAACTCTTCCATTCTCCTATCAAATCACATTTGAAATAAAAGAACTTTTAAACATAGAAAAATCTGGCAGTTTCCACAATGAAAGTAAATAAGTTGTTTTGAGCTGTGTGCAACTGGTCCTTTCTGTTACTCAGAAATACAATACAGATAATCATCTCTGATCTTAAACACTTAGGCTTTCCAATCCTTGTGCCACAATTCATATAAAAACTTTAATCATTGCCATGTTAATTGTCATATGAAATATCAGGGCACTGATTTCTACTCATCTATTTCATGTACCTCATGTTACTAACAGATACTTGAACATTATTACTTCCTATTTTAGCTTGCATGATAGGCAGAATATGAACCCAAAGTCTGAATAAGCACTTATAAATCCAAAATGAAAAATTCATTATTTCCTTTTCTGCATGTGTTTACATACATGGAAAATTGAGCTATCTTCATAGAAGTCTTTGGCCTGATTTAGGGCCTTGAACAGTCATCAAAGGGATCAGTTGCATGATCAGTAGCAACAGGAGCACAGCAAACTACTCACTGTTACTCAGACTTCTCTTATTTGGGTTTTCCTCAAGAAAAGCAATTCTGTTTAATGACATAAATTGACACGAGCTGCTACTCGAGCATGAAAGCAATATCAACTATTCTGCTTAATGGCAGCATTTGGTCAGTATTGAGGAGCAAAGTGGTGTTTTACCAGGTGTGGTTTAGGCATGAAACACTCATCTCTTGTCTTTTATCAAATAAGCTATCCCAAAAAGAGTAAAAAAATACAAGACAAAAAAAAATTAAATGCAGTAAATTACTTTGTAATTTTAGCTGATATTTAATTTTGCATTTTTAGATTTATCTGCCATGAATTCTTCCTACCAGGTGTAAACATTCAAAGCTCTACAGAATAAATTACTTTTCCTTTAAGGGAGATAATGGGATCCACTGTGCTGTCCCAATTAAGAGAATTCTCACGTACTAATTTTATGGCATCTAATTAAGGCTCATTTATGGCTCAAGGAGGCTGGCCTGGACTTGTGGTGAATAGCAAAGACTTTGAACCTCCAAGGCTGGAGATGTTCACCCTGCTAGTCATAAGCAGCTTTAAGATCTGCCTGGCAATCACTGCAGCAGCAGCTGTGCTGCAGGTGGGGCAGATGCAGAGCAGATGTGCAGCACCCCCTCCTGCGGCTGTCCTGCAGCAGCTGCCAAACTCAGCCAGCTCCCTGCTCTGCAGGCTGAGCCCGGCTCACACTGGCACTGCCTTTGTGACGGGCCCAGCCCTGGGCACCCGGAGTAAAACCCCACTCAGCCCTTTGAGGTGGGGTCTAGAGCAGGGGCAACAACCTCTTACAAAGACCAAGCCCCTGGGGACACAAAGGCTCAGTCTGTGCCAGGGACGCTTTCTAGAAACTATTTTGTGATAAAAGAGCATAAACCAATGCAGTGTGCTCAGGAAAAGGAGCAAACCCAAGTAACCTGTTAGCTGCCACTTCAGTGTGATGACCACAACACTCTGCACATTGCTGGGGTACTGCCCCAAAGAGTCCATCTGCTCTGCACTGAGAATAGGAACAGCTATTTATTACATGGCTGTGTTGGAGACAAGGACAGATGCTGAAGTAAACCTTCCAAGGGCTTCACTGGTTTGGAAATGTGTCCCAGGGTGCCAGGTAACTGCAGCCAGCAGTGCCCTTGGCAGAACTGAAGGGAATGTTTTCAGAAGGATGAACTGTTCCTGAACAAACTCTCCCATGTACACTAAGGCACAAATAAGCACTGATTCAAAATCAGCCACAAATGTCTTCAGCCTCAAACTCTTTTCACCTAGTGGGCAAATTTATGGGAGCCAAAGCAGTGTCACTGACCACAGTTTAGAGCTGTCCCTGTGGAAGCAGCAGCACTGAGTGTTACTGCTAGAGGACATGTGCATACATATATTGAGGGTGTAGAGGTACAGGCACACAGGCCCTTGCCACATTTGGTGTCAGGGAGCCACAGAACACCCACCCATTCCCACGGGGCTGTTTAACCTTCCCAGCAGCAGCAAATGCATTTTCTGATCTGTGCTGTGCTCAGGAGAGCCCTGAGAGCACAGAACACCCATTTCCCCAGCCCCCTGCAGGTCCTCAGCTCTCCTGTGCCACTGCAGCTGCCACCAGAGTTGTCATTACTGAGTGTCTGCCCAGCCTCTGCTCCCACAGAAATCATTACCTCCTGCAGACAATCATTTCAGCAAAGAGCAGAAAATACTATAGGACTAGAAAAAGAAAAATGAGAGCTGGTAGGCTTACCAAGATTAGATGGGTTTGTTAGACTGGGAACAAAATCAGGTTTCTTGTTAGGAAAGGGAGAAAGAAGAGGCACATTTCCAACCTTAATTTTAGCCCCTTCTGGAAAGGCTGTAATGGGTTTGGAGGAAAATGCTCTCCTCCTCATCGAGTTTTCTACTGCTTCAATTGAAATTCCACTGTGCAGTCTGGAAGTATGCTACAGAGACCTAATTCATTAATTTTTATTTTATGTTATAAATAAATAATATTATGAAATTAGAGCAAAATGCAAATTCAAATATCTGTGTTTAGAGTGCACATATAAGAATTCAAGGGCAGAAATGGAGAAGCTGTCAAAGCACAGCAAAAACAGATGCAATGGTCTTGCTGTGACACTTCCTGCATTTTTCAAGCATGATAGCAGGGAAGGAAAGGCAGCCCAGGGAGAGAAAACACAGCACCTATTACAGCTACACTTCCATTAAGAATTAAATACAACAAAAACCTAAGTATCATCCTGGAGCAGTCAATATTCTCTTTCTCCACTTGGTATAACATTAAAATGAGTAGAAACTGCATCAGCATCATGTGATTATAAACCTTGTATCTGCTGCAAGAGATTCAAAGGGTAGCTTGCCTTCCAGCACTCTTGTTACCCAGGAATATTTTTTTGCCAGTGCTAACTCTAAGTCTCTACTTAGAAAAAAAATATAATTCCACTACTAAAAGATGGCCCATGACTGTTGTTGTTGCTGTGCTTTGTTATACTGTGAATCCAAAGGAAGTTTCATGCCTTGTAATATTTCCCTTCATTCTCCCTTGAATATATGGAAAGCCTACTGAAAATACCTAAATTGGCTGCCTAAAGAGAGACAAAATGAGCCCTCACAAAAAACAACAATAAAACTCACCACAACTCATAAGTGTCTCTGTTGGTATCTTATGTCTTTGAGAGCAGTACAGCACAGAAATATCCAAAGGCAAAGAAGCAATACAACTCCAGTCTATAAATAACCAGCATAGATTTTCCTCCAAATCTCTATGCCTGTGCTGGAAGTTTTGTGTTCCAGATATTTTCTTTTAAGATTTTAAACCTGCTGGAACAGATGTTTCCTTGGTGCCCCATGGTACTGCTAAAGGCATGACCTCCAATGGTTGTGTGTGAGGATATTCAGCTGAAGGTGAGGATGTCATCTGGTGAGGGCAGGCAGTAATTGCAGTTTTTGCTTGCCTTTGCTGCAGGAGAATTTACATGTTAAAAAATAACTGACTGGATTCTCCAAAACATCTTATTGACTTTCAAGTCAATGGTACTTGTGGTCTTAAACTACTTAAGTGCTTTCAGAAATCCAGCACTAGTCTGTAAATCAGATTTGTTCTGTCCAGTTTGCCCATGAGGCAGCACTTTCAAGTTTTCTTCCAAGTCCCAGAATCAGCAGTCACCTCAAGAAGCTCCTTTCTTAGAGACAGAAAGTGAAAACTGTCTGAATTAAGAAACCTGTAATACTCAAAACTTCTGAGACTTCTGCTTCAGATATGACATATGACTACTTTAAATGTTCTTGCTAAAAGTAAATATTAAAAACAATTCTTTGTGAAATGGAGAAACAATTAAATTGCTAAGTTTCAGTTCAAAGCTTTCCCTTGCCAAGAGTAAAACCAAAACTAAATAGGAGAGAGAGTAATATTCCCATCCTGGCTATGAACCTTCATGATTCTATGATTCTGTAATGACCACTGTGCCAAGGACAGCATGATGTAACAACCTAGACAAAAGCTGCCCCCCTGCCCTGTTGGTCTCCAGACACTTGAAGCAAAACTGCTCTGACTCATCTCAGAGGTCAGGAATGTGCCAGGAGCACATCAAATTTCAGTCTGTGTGTTAAACAATGCCAATATTTTCCATGAACTTCTAAGGAAGACTAAGTACAGTCAGAACTCATCTAAAGCTTTGAACTTTTGTAGCATCAAAAATAACAGAAATGATACAAAGAATTGCAATTCTTACCAGCTTTTTTCAGTCACCAGTACTGGATATGAAATGTAATTGGCAGGATGAGAGAATTCCAGATAAATTCAGAGATTTCCAGGAAAGACAATTAAATAAATGCTGGATAAGTGCCTACTGCAGCACTGTCTTACCTGCTGTCCCCAGGGTGTTTCCTGAGATTGCCATCCCTCTTGCACAAAGCTCTTCTTACCACAGAATATCTGGTTTAATCATGTGCATCTATTGCAAAACATAAGTGCAAAATCCCTTATAAGAATCAGGCATCAAAATGCCTTTTTAAAATTGGGCCAAAACATATAAAATTAAGTTTTCTGTCAGAATTCCTACTGCTTCTAAAAAACCAGGAATTACATTCACTAAGTGAATTACAGGATTATAAATGGAAACTGATAACTGCAATTATATATGACAGAAAACAAGCTTGAAAACTCCTAGGGATATTATATGAGGCT
This sequence comes from Rhabdornis inornatus, assembly GCA_013397075.1. Taxonomy (NCBI): domain Eukaryota; kingdom Metazoa; phylum Chordata; class Aves; order Passeriformes; family Rhabdornithidae; genus Rhabdornis; species Rhabdornis inornatus. Next base: position 299,970 of record VWZS01000091.1, read on the forward strand.
TTCTTTGTATTTCCTTCCCTCCTTTTCCTTGTAATGAAGAAACTGTTACTGGCAAGTGGAATTAACCATGAGCTGCTTTGAATGCTTTTAGTCTGTCACTTGGCTTTACACTCAAGAGCTGACACTGAAAGTAAGTCCCTTCTAATAACCCTACAACATATTTTCTGACTACTCTGCTCTCTAATCACAACCATGGGCACTTTCCAAAGGAAGTCTGACAGACCTTAGCCTGGCACTGGCACTTTAAATACCAGCTGAACAAAGTCTCTCTACTGCATGTGATCTTTAGGGAGGGAAAAACTTTGGTTTTCTTCAGATACAATTTGTGAACATCTAAAAGACTGACATGATTCATCTAGAGAGCTGGGTGCAGGTCTGGAGCTTCCAGCACAGCACAGACATGGACCTGCTGGAGCACAGGAGGACACCAAGATCTCCAGGGGCTGGGGCACCTCTGCTGTGCAGCCAGGCTGGGGAGCTGGGCTGCTCCAGCCCCGAGGAAAGAAGGCTCCAGGAAGATCTCACTGCCAGTCCAGTGCTTAAAGGGGGCTTAAAAAAGGAGGGAGAGGGACTTTTTAAATGGGCACACAGTGACAGGACCATGGTGAATGTTTTTAAACTAAAAGAGGGGGGATTTATATTAGATGTATGAAAGAAATTCTTTACTCTGAAGGTAGTGAGGCCCAGCACAGGCTGCCAGAGAAGTTGTGGCTGCCACATCCCTGGAAGTGTCCAAGGCCAGGTTGGATGGGACCCTGCCTGTGGCAGGGGGATTGGAACCAGAGGGACACTTCTGCACTATTGCATATTGTCTTGTCAGGAAGCATAATTAAAGTGAACACTGTTGACTGCATAGCACAGGAAATACCTGGAAGACATAGAAATAGATCTGGAAGTTCTGACTCCTGAAACCTGCCAGCCTGTCGTCCTTTTTGGTTATCTGCATTCAATTCCCATTGGATCATTTCACGTGGTATCAGCTAACTAAGGCATGCTGTGTTGGGAGTTATCCAGGTGTTAAGAAGGGCAGGAGATGTTCTTGTGCTGGACCTAAATAATCCCTGCCTACCAATTTACCCACAGCAGTCTCTGCTGCTGTACCAAACACACTCCAGAGGAAGGGATGAGCCAGGCAGGATCCTGCAGCCAGGCAGCCCCAAGGCTGACACTGCAATTTTCAGCAGCTCTCACTGGCACAGAACTTTTCCCCTTTGTTATGAAACTTGCTTTGAAACATGGGTCACAATTTATGTGTGAAATAAGTCAACAGCATAATTGTGCACTGTTCCACTGGAGGGACAGACTGCTGTGTGCCTGCCTGTGGGTGCCATCAAAATCCTGTGGCTCATGTGGTGGCATTTCCTCCTACCCTGATAGCTTCATGCTCTGATAGAAAACTGACACAGAGCTTATGTTCATCATAAATCCTCAAACAGTAGTTTATTACTATTATGCTAGGGAAATATTCCCACTTACTGAGGCTGTCCAAGGATGGATACTGTGTGAGTCTTTCTGACAGCATCCAATAAAAATGCTCACAGCTACGGCTGCACAGATAAATCTGCACAATAGGCACAGCAGAGGTGTCCTGTGCTGGCCAGAAACCACTTGAAGAAAGGAAGGCAAACAGGGATAAGCCCATTAAAGGCACAGCACTGATACAACCAGGACTGCACATAGACTGGTTCTAACCCAGAACTTGGCTTGCCATAATCCTGCCAGGCTCCTTTCCCACATATATCTGACAAGCTCCCCTTCCTAGGTGTACAAGGAAATCGTTTATCAATTATATTTCATCTGAAAATAATATTAGAAAATATCATGTACTGAACCTGCAGCAAAGAGGTGAGATCACCTGAAAATGCCTCAATATAAAATGACATTTCTGGAGGTAACAAAGTGCAGTGTCACCTATTTCAAGCTTCATGGTACAGAATATAAAAAATTGGAGACTATGATCATTGATTAAGATTGGAGAGGGTTTTAGCCCTTTACAAACCTGTGAACTGTTATCCTAAGTTTTTTAGACATTTGCATTCAAAATAGATTTTATCCTTTAAAACAAACAAACAAAAAAACCAGCCAAACAAACAAACCAAAATTAAATAACAAGTATTTCCCCAGGCAGCAAAACGAATGTAGGGTGTAGGGTCTCTGGTGGCTAATAGAGTGCAAACACCATTTGAAGGTTTTCTTGTGGCTTGTGGTGTTCATAACATGTTAGAGCACTTGTGGAACTGAAAAAAAAACCATCCAAAGCTGGCAGCAGTGGTGGATGCACAATCCCTAGAAAAATAGCTCATAACTTTGGATAACGACTGGAGCTCCAAAATGCAAAATAAAATTATACTCCCCCTCTTATGTTTCTTTAGAAAGGGTCCATTTGTTTTGTCGCTGCATTTGTTTTGAGCTGCACAGGGCTCACCTTCAAAGCCTTCCACTTCCGTATGGCACAAGCAAGCAAAGCTGGGTGCACACAGAAGCTTCCCAGAGATCATCTTGCTAAACAAGGGCTCCTAATTTCACTTTTTTTTTTTTTGCATCCCCCCAGTCACAGCACAGAGGGCAGTGCTCTTGCTGCAGCATCTGCCCCACTGTGGGCATTCCCATTAAATCCAGTCGGGTGCTCAGCAAAGGAGAAAGTTCTGAACTCAGGGCTCTGCATCCTCAGCACTCAGGAAGAAGCCACACTGAGCTCAGGACACACCAACTGCATTATGCTTGTTCCACGGATCTGAGATTTCAGGAAGGTATCTATGATGTATCTCATTTCATCACATCTATTTTTCAGCCTGTCTATTTGAACATATTAATAAAATATGTGCAGCAGACACTGTCAAATTCATCAGCATTTAGGAAAAAAAAATAAAATTCACTAATGTGTTTCATTTTATTTTGACTACTTCACACACCTTTCACCTTGTATATTCACCAACCTTTCAGCAGCTGCAGGGATCTACAGACACTGGAAGTTGTCTCACTGTTGCCAAAAATTCAGTTTATATTGCAAATGTTTTAACACTCTGACCTCTACTTGAAAAAATTTATGTATGTCCACTCCTACCTAAATATTGGAGGTGTCATGGTGAATATGAAGCTGGAAGAGAATTATTTGTTTTCACTTATAACTCTTTTCTTTTCTCTGAAGTTTCACATTAACAATCCAGAGACCTTCCTGTTAATCATTCAATTTTTGAGAAGTTTTATTGCTGCTGAACTGGAGATTTTCACACTTGCTAGCAGACTGCACCTGAAAGTCTGCCCAGGCAGCATCAGCCTGGGCTGCTGCTGTAAGACTGGGGTTTCTTTTGCTCATTTGGTGAGCAGGAATATAAATGCACAGTCTATCACCCCAGTTAATGAAATTTCACAGCATCAAAGATCTCTTGAAATTCACAAAAAAAAAAAAAAATTGACCAGCAAGGTTGCCTAAGATATCATCCTCAAAACTCTGGGCTGTTCTTTGCAGCTATTTTTTTTTTTCCAAAACAAGCTTTAAAAGAGCAAAGTGAAGGGTTTTTTACAGCCCTTTCCTTGCAGCAAACAGAGACAGGAGTTCAGAGCCCATATCATCCCTGGCAAAGGGCACAGACATTGCCAAGGTGTTCCACAGTGAACAGATCAGAGTACAGACAGTGCTGGCAGCAGCACTCCCAGGGACACCCCAGCAGAACAGCAGACACTGGCACAAGCTGCCACCACAGGAGTCTAATTAGTGTTTTCCACAGCTTCAGTGGAATTTTTGCCAGTGTAAATTCAAACATGCTGTATTAATTGTCATTTCATTAGGATTTTTAATAGCTTCTGAGTGGATAATAAAGAGAAGAGAAAAATATTCATATAATGGGAAATTAACTCCAGAAAATCTTGTAATTTGGTCATTGCTAACCATGTGACCACCTTCTTTCTGTGGTAGTTTTTTTCAACTAAATGCAAAGCAAACACAAATGCTGCACTTGATTAGAGTCTTTCTAGACTACCATAGGTACCCTAAGATAACAGAGTAAAATTAATTTACTAGAATTTTCAGCCACTTAAGGCTCTCCTGAATGGAAAAGGAAAGAATTACAGATGCAGGTGCTTTTCAGACTACAATGCCCAATTCTATCCTTTTAGTTCTGGCACCTTTCAAGTCAAGCCTTTACGTTTTCCTGAAGGTGTGATAGGAAGCACTTTGATCCCTACCCGCTTGTGACATTCCTTTGTGCATTCACAGCATTGTTCTCTATTACAAATACAGGTGGAATTGTAGCTTAAAAATAAATTAACATTGTGCAGCATGGGGAGCTGACTGTATAGGTTTTTATTTAATACTGTGCTTCCTAAAGCTCCTAGCTCAAAGCATGGTAATTCAACAGCAAATTAACACAAAGTAGCCCTAACTTTGAAAATTAGCATTATACATCTTCTACCACATAGAAAAAAAAAATCTTGCTGTAATATATGTGAGACTTTTCCAGTTTTGATACCCTGGTGATAAATAAAAAAATCCTCACATACAGTATCACAGCTCAGGCACAGCACACTGAGTCTGAACTAAACAAATACCTCTGGCAGGGGGTGAGCTTTGGAGGAAAAAGGATCAGGACTGGCTCAGATGGAGAAACTCAGAGCACTGTTTCAGCAAGAAGGAAATGTATTGGTAATTCAGCAATGTAAACCCACAAAGAGGAGTGTGGCACAGGTAACAGCAACCTGATCAAGGTATCCAGGCTTGGGAAACCCTTTAATGGATGCCTTTAATGGATGTTCTGGCTGAGAGAACACAGAGGAGTCTGGAGCTCAAGAGGCTTTAAAAACTAACTTAGCAGCAGAAACAGTCACCAAGGGAAAACCATATCCTCCACCTCTGCAGATGATCAACACTGGTTCTGCAGTATGATATTAATATAGTTTAATATAATTTAATATAATTTACCCTGCTGCAAAGACACTGCAATCTGGTGTCCTTTCAAACTCNACACTGCTCCCACCCCACACAGATCCCAATCCACCCCACACTGCTCCCACCCCTCCTGCTGCTCCTCCAGCACTCCCAAACAACTTGCAATCACAGCATAAAGTTATGTTGGCCCCCAAAAGTGCAAAAATGGCCAGGTTGTGCTATGAATTCTATTTGTGACTTTGCAGCACCTCCCTGCCCTCACAGCACCCACAAGCCTGGGCTCACATCTGCTCCTTGCACACACATTAATCCACACAACGTGCAGGGTTAAGCCAGGACTGATCTCTGAAGAACATCACAAGCAATTGCTGATAATAGCCCTCTAACAGGATGTGTAGCAACCTTCTCTTTAGTTAGCTCCTCACAATCCTTGCATTGATTGGTTTGTATCTTCAAAAATGAGAAACTACAGGTGCAGCTATCACACTATCAGCAAATAGCTGCTTATCTCTGCTTCTGTTTCTTTTAAGTGACTGGCAGTCTTGTGAACTGACCATAAAACTGCAGGAGATGGAATTAAAAACATCATCTTACTCCTTATTTGTTTGTAAAATCTGCAAAACCATTTTCTTGCTTGTAATTTTGAAGATGGCTGCTCTTCACAGTGCTGCCACTAACTTGGCCAACTTTACTTCTAATTTAAAGCTATTCTGGAATCTGTGATCCCTCATTTGAAATTTCCATTACTGGGGGCTCTAATCACAATTGCCTTGGCAAGAAATACATTAACACAGCTCCTGTCTGTTAGTGCCAACCTAGCCAGCCACTCCACCAGAAATACCTGCTTTCAGGGCAGGAGATGCCTTTGCACAAACACAGGTGTGCACTCACCCACAGTCAAACCATTTGCAGTTATAGTGTCCCTTGAACCAGTGGCTTTTTCCTGACAACATTAAAAAATTTGGCATTTTTGGGGAGTTATTAGACATTAAAGGTAAAGTAAAAAATATTTTGTTGTTCTCCCTTCTTTTTTTACCTGGCAGGTTCTTTTTGATGAGTAAAAGAACAAATAGATCTCTATTATGCCATATGAATCAAACAGCTTGAACTCCATCCTGGAGAGCAGAAATACCAGAACAAAACTCCTTTAATGAATACTTGAGTACTTTGTGCAGCTTTGGACACCACAGTATATAAAAGGCATGAAGTTCTCAGAGACTATCCAAAGGAGGCCACAAGGATGGGGAAGGGTCTGGAGGGAAAGTCCTTGTGAGGAGCAGCTGAGGGCACTTGGTGTGTTCAGCCTGGAGAAGAGACTGAGGTCAGACCTCACTGAACTCTTCATCATCCTCCCCAGAGACAGCCCAGGGCAAGGACCAGTCTCTGCTCTGTGACCAGGGAACAGCTGGAGCTGTGCCAGGGGAGGTTTAGGTTGGATATCAGGATAAAATTCTTCCCCCAGAGGGTGCTGGCACTGCCCAGGCTCCCCAGGAATGGTCCCAGCCCCGAGGCTGCTGCAGCTCCAGGAGCGCTGGGACACCAGGGATGCACAGGGGGATTGCTGGGGGGCTGCAGGGACAGGGGCTGGGCTGGNCCTGCTGCAAAGACACTGCAATCTGGTGTCCTTTCAAACTCTTTGAGAGTTTGCTCACAGAATCCAAAAACTCTTACAAAGCCCTTGGTTTCTAATCTCAAAGAATACTCCTGATTTGGAATATGCTCTTTTCCACAGCTCCATTCTGAAACTACTTTTTTTGTCCAGCCCCATTTGGGAGCCATCCCAGCTGATCCAGACCAGCCTTCCTGTGTCACTGTTTAAGCAGCCCCAGATGGGCATTGCCAGCCCACCCCACACTGCTCCCAGCCCACACAGATCCCAATCCACCCCACACTGCTCCCAACCCACCCCACACTGCTCCCCGCCCACACAGATCCCAATCCACCCCACACTGCTCCCA
>VWZS01000091.1:307345-411010 GCA_013397075.1 Rhabdornis inornatus
GAACAAATAGATCTCTATTATGCCATATGAATCAAACAGCTTGAACTCCATCCTGGAGAGCAGAAATACCAGAACAAAACTCCTTTAATGAATACTTGAGTACTTTGTGCAGCTTTGGACACCACAGTATATAAAAGGCATGAAGTTCTCAGAGACTATCCAAAGGAGGCCACAAGGATGGGGAAGGGTCTGGAGGGAAAGTCCTTGTGAGGAGCAGCTGAGGGCACTTGGTGTGTTCAGCCTGGAGAAGAGACTGAGGTCAGACCTCACTGAACTCTTCATCATCCTCCCCAGAGACAGCCCAGGGCAAGGACCAGTCTCTGCTCTGTGACCAGGGAACAGCTGGAGCTGTGCCAGGGGAGGTTTAGGTTGGATATCAGGATAAAATTCTTCCCCCAGAGGGTGCTGGCACTGCCCAGGCTCCCCAGGAATGGTCCCAGCCCCGAGGCTGCTGCAGCTCCAGGAGCGCTGGGACACCAGGGATGCACAGGGGGATTGCTGGGGGGCTGCAGGGACAGGGGCTGGGCTGGGTCATCTTGATGGCTCACTTCCAACTAAGCATATTCTGTGTGTTTTGGTGTGATTTAGCCACTTCTAAAAGTATCTCCTGTAGATATCTCACTTTTTTTGCTTTCTTCACACCCCCAGGACTTCCACTCAGGCTCTTCATCCATTCATTACCACCTCCTCTCCAGGATCACAGACTCTGCTTAATATAAAACACATTACATCCTTCCCAAACTGCTCCATGTACTTATTTTTGAAACCGTTGTTTAATTCCAACTCTTATGCTGGAAATAATAGAAAACATCCTTCTTGAACAAGATGACAAATATAAAAGTTATAACAAACTAATTATCTGTAATTTCATCCTTGCTCTTTCCATGAAGTTCATTAAGCCACTCTACAGAACCACAAGTTTTCTTGGATTCACTGATCACTGGTCCAAGTAAAGGTAATTTTACAGGATTGTGTCAGTCTTTGTTTAAAGGAGCTTTTGCTCACAGCTGCTTCACCTTACTCTTAAAACCCAAAATGCACAACTTTGATTTTTCTTTGGCCTGTTTCCCTCTTTGGCGTAATTTTCCAAGCATTTCACTGCAGAACTTCTGGTCAGAACTATTTTTAGCATCTATGGGGTTCTGCAGGGGCAAGAGTAAGGTCAAGTCCTTTAATTCTCACATTGATACCCTCACCATCAGACATCCAAGATATAAAATATTCATGCACATAGATAATATGTTTAAAATGTTTATTGCAAATATTACATCTGTCTCAAGCCTGCCCCCTTCTCCAGTGACACAGCATTGACAGTCATTAATAAGTCAGGCTCTGTCCCACTCATTGTTCTTCCTGCCAGGACACTCAGCCCAGGAGGTGCCTGTAGAGCACACACTGAAAATTCTCCTTCAGCCTGTGTCACATTTAACAAATGCCTTAAAGCAAAATCTTGGGAATAACCTAGCCTTTAATAAATACATTGCTTGCATGATAAACACTACCCTGATTTTTAAAAATACTCTAGAAGGAGCTAAATATTTACTGTTGGTGCTCCATCAAGTCTTTGTAAGGTACTGGTGTCATCTTCATCCTGAAGATGAGAATCAACATTTTCAGTATGTTGTTTTATTCAGCTGCCAGAGTTACCAGAAAATGTTGTAACATAATCAGGGTGGAAGAGGGTGAGTTTAAAATGGTAGTCCATGCACAGAGACATTACAAGGGAGTGTTTCTGCCCCTTGGTGAGGGGCTTTTATTGCATTGCTGAAGGTTCGGGCTGGGGGAGGGTCAAAACCAAAAAGACAGACAGACCTTAGCACACACATTTTTCTAGTGAAAAGTACACATTTTTCTAGTGAACAGTCAGAGTAGAAGATGCAGAGCAGAGTATCACTTTGACAGAATGCAAACTGACTCCTTTCACTCCAAGCATCAAATGAGGATTTTTAGTTAAGTGTACTTTCAGATAATTGATCTCTTATATTATGTATTTGGAACCTTCATTGTACAGCACACTGCCTGTATATTATCATAACCATGCTGAAGTAACTAAATCTGTGTATTAAAAAAAGGGAAAGAAAGATGCTAGAGAATTTGTTTTCATGTTTAAACAAAACATTCCTTTATACTGAAAGGGAGATACATCATATGGCAAAAGTACATAAGCAATTAATTTGCTAAGAAGGTTTATACTTCCCATCTAAATATATTACTAGATGGGGAGAAGAGAGAAAGGTCAACACTCATTAGACAAAATGAGGGGGGAAGAATTCATCTGATTAATACATTAGCATATGTATTAATCAGATGAATATATATATGAGACAGGAATCTTGAACCTCAACACATTCCCAACCACAAGTTCTTAGAGGTACAAGTCATTCCTGTCAGACATAAAACTGCAGCAACCAAAGTGGCAGAGAGTCATTGGTAGGAAGGAAATAACATCAGCTTTGAGCAAAAGGGATAACTTTAGCATAAGTCTTTTCTAAAACTTTGTGATGCACTATTGGAATGCATCATAAATTCCAGAGGCTGTTAAATATATTGCCTGGAAGAAGATTGTAGAAACACACAGCTAAAGTACAATTGGATTACAAAAGCTTTATAAGTTACTGCCCTTCATCTCAGTCTGCAACTGGTGCAGGCTTTTAGCCTGCTCTGGTGCACTGTAAACTCAATAAGGACTCTTGCAGTAAATAAATTTCCATTCACCATTGCCGTGACACACAGTTTGTCCAAAGGCAGTGGCAGCAGCTCAGCTGAAAGTGGCATCACAGGAAAACACCTGGTCACAAGGAATTGCCAGCTCACTTCCTGAGGGGGGAGTTTTGCTCTCAGGCAAAGGCAAAAATATCTCAAATCCTCCTGATATTAGACAGAACTTTATAAAAAATACCCTCCCTTACCAAATCCATCTTCTACTTTATATCTAGTTGGTAGCAGCAGACTTAGCTGAAAACACAGTACATAATAGGTATATACAAACTCTGATCATAAAATTTTGATATTATATTGTCTCAATATTCCTTTGTTTCATGGTGGTAAATTTACTGCTGCTAAAGGAAGCTGGATGTACACCATAATATTTCCAAAAACTGTTCTGAAACATATTCAGTCTCAACCTTTATTATCTTACATCTCTGCAGTGAGTAAACTCACCCACAGATTTGTGAATTCTGCTTCTCCATAAGAGACTAGGCATCCTAACAATCCTCACATGCAGAAAAAATTGTATTAATTTCTTTATCCACAGTTCTCCAGCTTTCAGAATCAACCAACAAAACAAAATTTTCCATCTAACTAAATCTCTCCATAAATCCAACCACACAATTGCCTTAACTTAGAGATAAAAAAAATAACTGCATTGCAGTTTATGATCCCAGATCCAGAGATTAAAATGAACTCAATAAATAAACAAGCCGTGGTTTGCTGCATACTGAAAACCAGATTCCTCTTCTGCTTAAGGTATTACCAGGGATATTGTCTATCATAAACTGGATAAATGGTCAGCAAAGAGGAAGTTACCCATCTTGCAACTTACAGAAGAAGAAATCAGGAACAGAAGCAAGGCACTGCCTTGGCTGACACTGGTTAAGAACACTGCCAAGACAATAAAGTGAATTAGAGAAATTGGGCTGATAGTATTGGAAATAAATGAGGGGTGGGAGGGCAATGGGAGGGAGCACTGACTCACAAGTTCAGTGTGATTACTCAGACAGCAGTGCTAAAACTCAAAATTAAGTCCAGGGAACTGAAATTTAAATGCAGAATGATTTTAATTTAGAGATTTACTCACTTTGTTCCTGCTCCCCACTCAGATGTCAGCCTGCCCCAAGACAAGCAGAGCCAAGGGAAACCACCCAGCCTTGCAGGAGGCTGGGCAGGGACCTCCACAGGCACTGCAGAAATCAAGGCTTGTTCTAAGGACATGGCACCAGCAGAAACCCAGCTCAGAATTCCCTGGATTCTCCAGGAACAAAAAGATGAAACAATCCCATGGCAGCTGAACATCCATGCAGCCCAAATGTTCAAGAGCAGGCTTTGCAGCCACAGGGATTTAACTCTTATTCAGTCTCTCAGTATGAGACACTTGCTTTGCTGTTTGTTGTTTTAAGGTGAACACAGAGTTTGAGCAAACAGAAAAATCAGCAAAGCACAAAGTGGGGTGTACCTGCAGGGACTGGAACCTTTCCTGCTGAGAGCTGAGTGTGAAACTTCCTCAGCACCTGGGCCAGCTCAGATCCGTGCCTGGATCCAGGTTCAACTTTATCCCCACTGACTTCTGTGCTACCTCAAATTAGCTCTTACAGAATAAATTATTGCAAAATACCAGAGTAAGTTTCCTTCCTGCATAAAAAAATAAGTCCTATTTAATTTACCTCTCCTTTACATAATTGGTAATGTTTTTCTTCAGCAATTAAATGAGTATTTAAATTAATTTCTTCAAACATTAAAAGCTGGGCATCCTCTGTAAGCTAAAGATTTTTATTTAAAATATTTTATAGAACAGGGAAAAAGCGAGAAAAAACTCTAACTTTCAAGACTTCAACCCAAAGGTCTTCAAAATCTTTTCTATTTTTTTTTGCATTTGTCATTTATGAAGCACCTTTCAAAAGCACAGTCTTAAGGACACTTCAAATTTCTGATAATTACACTTCAAGTATCACTACAGCTAGCACAAGTGTAAGCATGGAGCCAGATTTTGCCTTTAGTTTGGAAAGGATTTTGGTTCTCACCAGCCATGGTCTAGAAAGCAGCAATCTCCAGTGACCACATTTCCATAGTGAATTTCCATTTTACTTGGTGGGATTTTACATATATAACAGAGTCTGCCCCATTACATAAAGTTATTCTTTTCAAGTAAATCTGTATCTCCATAATTTACAAATTATGTCAGAGCACCAAGAATAGTTCAGTCAATTGGGGATTACAGCAAGCCATCATCACTAAAGGTGATTAATATCCTAAATGCAAAAAATTGAATGTTTTTCTTCAAGCCCAGTGTTAATAAAAGACTGTCAGTCAAAATGGGGGTCACAACAATTATGAAAAAATAAAGCATGCTTTAAAATATTTATTTCAGCATTTGTTGACATATAACTACTCAGAGGAATAATAACTGCAGGATAAGAAACCTGCTATCAAGGCTGGAAATTTAATCATTTAAGTACTGAGAGCTTCATCACTTATTGATGGTGTAGAACATCTCCACAGCACACAGAGCCTCCCACTGGCTCTGAATGTCAGGAGCCAAAGAAGCTGTGATAGGAAGCAAGAACATTCTGTAACTGATCCTGAGCAAAAATATATTTTTGGGGAGCTTCCTTTGCTCCCCCCCAGTGCTCCAGTGGCCAGAAGGGGACCGTGTGCTCATGGATCTTTCCAAACACATGAGACACTTGTAAGATTCTTGTTTAAATCACTGACCAGGCACCCTGAAGGTCTGGAGTGAGAAGAGAAATTCAACTTTTTGCCTTCTAGGCCCAGCCCATCAGAGCACAGATCAGAACAGGGAGTTTCAAGGAAGGTACCAAGAACAATAAAAGCTTTGGGGAAAATGGAGGAAAATTCAGAGATTCAGCTTTTTTCTTTTTAATGTAGAAAAGAGAACAGGAGAGGACAGAAAATGAATTGTTTTAATGTAAAACACTTACTAGGAGGGAGCTTGATGAATGATTTTCTGTGTCTGCTGGGGAGACGACAAGACAAAATTGGCCTAATTTTCAGTGAGAAGCTCTTAGATTGGGATAAATTCCAGACATCAAAAGGCAATTATAGCAGAACAGGCAGCTAACAGAGGTTATGCAAACCTGTCATTCTTTACAGCACAGGTGAGGTAAGACACTTGTCAGGCAGAGGGCAGGGATAACCTCCTCCTCTGAGCAGCTGCTGTTCCTAAATGGTTTAAGCCTAGAAAACTTTATATACACTGATTCGAGCTTGCCTCAAAGCCTGCCATGTGATCCTTTACAAAGTGTGATGAAAGAAAGACACTGTCACAGGGGTGAGCTCATGGACTGGCTCCCTGGGCTTTGCAGGCTCTTTTTGCAATCCTCATGCACTGGGAAAAAAAATAAAAAATAATAATTTTTTTTTTATTATTTTTTAAAGCTACATCCTGGGGTGGTTCTGCTGTACGTGTGGGTAGAGCACAGCCTCCCCCAGCTCTGGCACTCTGGGACAGTGACAGGGGAAGGGCTCCAGGCTCTCCAAGCTCTCACTTCACACCTCCAGGAGAGGGGAAGGGATGTGTAAGACAGGAACCTGTGCTTTGCTCAGGTCATGCAAAGCCTCAGGTGCTCTGATCATCTTACTAATAAACCCCTAACCACTTTTAAATGTGCATCTGCTTTCCTGACCCTGAAATTCCCTGGATTCCCTTTGGAACAGGCAGGAGCTGCCCTCAGTGACAGCCAGCATTTGCTCCAGTGCCTCTCTCAGTCCTGCCCAGCCACATTAACGTAAGGTGCTTAGCTCTGCCAGGAGAAAGAAATGCTGTGGAGAAAAGGAACTGCAGGATTTCCTCCCTGTTAATTGAGTGGATGAGCATTTAATCGTTCTAAGTCAATTTAAACTGCCTGGTTGTCTTCACAAGCTTAACTTCTAATATTCCTTCTTAAGTGAATACCACAGAAAGAATATTATTCTGTCACACCTCCTGGGTGTCCCAATATCAGACTGCATAGGGTCACTGATGAGTCACAGCATAGCAGGAATTTCTTCATTTGCCTGTAACTGGTGGAATTTTAAAAATACTTTCAGGAACTAGATTAAGTGCATGTGAAATGTGGTGTTAAACAACCTGGCAATGTACAGTCCAAACTGAAAGGAAAGAAACAGTTTAATTTCCTTGGCATCCATAGATTTAAAAAGCAAAATGAAATAAAACAAAAAAAATGCCACACGAAAAATCCGGACACCACAACTTGAAGCTTCCATCTAACTAGGATTTCAAAGTTAAATAGACAAGCAACAGTTCATCTTGATATTCAAGGGTAGATATATATCTTTTTTAAAAGCATTTAAGTAGCAACCCTGTGGGTAGTGACATACAGGGGAATGTAAAGTGATGTCATGCAGTGATAGTAAAATTTTTCAAGGTTGTATTTGTTAGTGTAGTTGCTATGCTCTACTTATACTGCTAAAACTGTATAAAAAGGGATTGCAGTTTTTCATTCATAGATAAAAATTACTAAAATTTACTTTTCTCGTTATCCATTGTCTGAAGAAGGCCATGCTCATGATGCAGAGATAAGAAAGCTCATTTAGAGATATTTGTAAGGACTAGGATTTGCACTTGTGTGTTCAGTAATAATTATAGCCACGTACTTACCCTGCCACACATAATCTATCATCTGATTATTGCTGTCCACCCACTGAAGGTTCGTGATGCCAAATGCCTCTCATTACCAGGGACACTGGGACTGGGAGGCAATGCAAAAGCAGGAGACAGCACTATCATAAATAGTATCAACAATAGGAGGTCATTTGATAGGTCCTGCTCCCAACCCTGGTATCTCTTATGAATTGCTTTCATTAAGTATCTCAGAAGCCTGAGGTTATTTAGAAATCTGTAACTGTCCAATTAGACTTTGTGACAGAGCAGCCCTGGTACATCCATGTGGTGAGCAGAGAGTGCAGGGAGGGACACGAGTCAGTCACCAGTGATGTGCAGAGCAGAGAGACATCACCATGAGGAGCCTTCCAGGCCAGCCCTGGCCCCAGCCCATGCTCATGACCTGCACAGCTCTCATTGACATGCAGGATGCAGGAAATCTTTGTACAAATCACCCAAGCTGTGCCTGCTAAGGAAGGAGGGGAGTTTTGTTGCAATTATGTTGAGATGGACTGGAGTGGCATCACCACCAGTCCTTTATTAAGGAAACTTTTCCTGTATCTTTCAGTGAACTTTTTCCAGCAACTCTGACTCCTTTCCTCACAGGCAGCTCCACACAGCTCTGACTCTTTCTCTCCTCTCTGCATGACTGACTAAACCCCAACCTGTCCCTTTCCTACCCACCTAACCCTGTCTGTCCCTCACACAGCATCTTCTTACCTTGTCTGTCCCTGACACCACCACATGTCCCTTCCTCACAGCACAGCCAGCACACTCCATCCCAAACTGCAGCACACTCTGGGTCTCAAGCTCCAACTCAAACTGCAAATGTAACTTGTGGCCAGCTAGCTTGTGTGCCCACTGTTTTATAACACCCAAACTCATTGGGCAGGCACAGATGTTTCCACTCCTCAGTAACCAGTACAGCTGGAATTCATCAGGAGAGATTGCCTTCTGCACTATCCTGCACTATCCTTTCAACCTATCTTCCCACAGGGTTTAACTGGGAGAGGCAGCCAGAGCAGCCCCCAAGGAGCAGCAATGCAGGGATTGTGTTTGCTCAGGTCTGAACAAGTCTGTGTGTCAGTGACTGCTGGTCCCTGCCTCCACTCACTGTGCCATGCAGCTTGGCACCGGTGTCTCAACAAGGGCTGAGGTTTTTAGCCCCAAGAGAGGCTCTAAGCCCAGCTCTTCTGACAGTGAACAGCTCAGGTCCATGCCAAGATCTCCTGGAGCTGCAGCTGACCACCAGGGAGCTGTCACAAATATCCTGGGTTGCACATCAGTCAGTTTGGAACAAGGCTTCCAAGCTCTACCACCACTACGAGGTTTCTAAATGCTCTTCATTTATAGGATAAAGCAGAAGAAGTAGAAATTGATCAGAAACCAAGTAGAAAACACAAACTAGGGCCATACTGAATTCTGGTGATCAGCACCTCTTCTTCCTTGTTTTATCAGACTGCTCCCTCATGTTGGACCAGTCCCTGTGGCTTCCCCCAGTGCCCTGGTTTGCAGCCTCCCCCCCTCTGCCTTGTGAATTCTCATGATCTGACCCAAAAGGCAAGGACTGATCCCCAAATCTTTCCCTGATGCTCAGCACTCATTCCTTTTCAAGCCAAGGTATGACCTCACCTCTGAGCAAACCAGCCTTTAACACAGCTGGGTATTTGAGATACCAGGCCAGGATAGGGGGGGAAAAAACAACAGGCTAAGATAAAACAATGATATTGCATACTCAAAACAGACTGAGAGAGATGCACTAAAATTGCCTCAGCATCAAACAGTGCCCGTGAGCTGTGCATTGCCTAAAGCACTGCAAGCATGCTATTTTTAAAAAATGAGCTATGAAAATTAACAAATATACTGAGAACAGTTCTTCAAAATTTATTTCTTGTAAGCCAAGTCTATTTTAAGTATATCTAGCATTGCCATAATAACAAATAGCACACACAGATGCATAACTGAAATTTTGCTGTCCTTTTGCAAGTAGTATTTTTCCATCTGTAACCACACAGAGCCAGAATACAAACACTCACAGAAGATGCCTTTACTTCAGCACCCCCTGGGCTCTCCTCTAATCTAGAGAGATTCTAGAAAAAAAGAAGATGCAGCCCAGACACCCTTTCTCAATACAGACAATGAAGGAAGATGACAATTCTTTCTCACTATTTTACTAAATTACATTAACTAAATTATATTACTAAATTAGGATTAACTATGCCATTCAAGCCATTTTTGAGTTCAGCAGGTGTCAGGAGATGCCAACACTTTCTGAGCAGCAGAGGAAGTGTCAAATGCTTGGAACAGAACTGCTGCCAGGGAAGTTGGGTTAGGAGCTATCTGCATATTTCTGTGTAATTTATTAAAGCTCCATTTTGTTGCTATTTTAAACATAGCCACAAGTGCCAATATGGGGAAACAACTGAAGTCTTAAGACTCTTCTATTCTATTTGCTTCTAAATATCTAGAAAAATCCAGGGGATAGGAAAAAACCCTGGCAATCTTTTCCTTCTCTAGGTGGCTCTGTGTTCACACCTTGAACATCTGAATCAGTATTTTCCTGAATCAGAAATAGGGTTTTGGATTAATCTTTCTTAGCTTTATCTGGGTTGCTTCTTAGTAAAATCGCTATTTCACTTACAGTCTACCAAATCCAGTGGAATAATTTCCGTTTTGTCTGTTGCAGTGGTGTTCTGTTGCTTCTGTCAAGGATTCAGGTTATGGTTCAACATTTAACTCACTCCTGGAGAATTCTTTGCTGTCATCTTCAGTGACAAGTGGGTGCAGTTTTCATGATCACAACTAAAAACTGTAACTCAGAAAATAGATGTGTGACTTCAAACCTTCACAAGGAACATCCTGACATTTAAATCCAATTGCACTTTCTCCTTCCTGATGAAAATATGATACCAACTAGAGGAAAATACTCCTAGACAAATATATCATACTCTCCAGGCCCTATAAACTTTTTGGCACCACTTCTGGTATTACACATTGCATTCTTTGTCAGTCATTTTACAAAACAAAGGGTTAGAAAGTGTGTAGTAGTTGATAGGTGATGCCAACAAGTCTATAAAAAAAATATTTGGAAAGGCTTCATAGGATGATGATCTTGTCCCCAGTTGAAATCATTAATTGCAAAACTGGAATGAACTCCAAGTTAAGACAGAGTACTGCTCTTTGTAATAAATTAAACTGTCAATCACTCAAAGAACCTTTAATAACACACTGGTTCCCTGAGCTCTTAAATCACAGGCTGAATTTCATTTATCAGTCTGCTCTAGGTGAAAAAGGATTAATTAAACTCATTCCAGTATTACAGTAAGGCCCTATTTCTCTTAGTACTACAGAATAATTGACTGCAAATGAATTGAAAAGTGAGTAAGTAATTGTAGTTATTATTCTGATGTAAATATTAGTTCTCTTTTGACATTTTAGGAGATTCAGTAGAGGCACTTTAGTGATAAGACAGATCATTACCCTCGCTAGGAAAAAGAGATAGCATAGAGAAAGTGAAATTACAATCATTAGTTTAGATACCTAAAAATACTCCTATTATTTTCTTTTCACATAGTTATGTACCTTAAAGTACATTTTCATTAACTGCTGCTCCTGATTTATTGTATTAAGTATACTGCAGTAAAGGCAATGCATTATATCCTGGTGCTTTGGAGAGAATTCAGAGGGGATATGAGTTCTGACAGAGAATGAGTGAGAAGTTTGTCTCAGAGACAGTCATGACACTGCCAGTGCTATAAAATTCAAATCAACAGATTGCCATGGTGAATGACTAAGTTTTATGAAAAAATTATACCAACAGGCACATTGAACAGCAAGAAATCACCTTTTAATTGGACAAGCAGAGTAGCTCAGACAAGAAACTGCAGCATCTCGAGAATGAACAGAAGATTTGCTGTTCAGAATTGTGGGTAACAGGAGATCACTGAAGCCATTTTCTAAACACAGTATATCCTGACATCTGTCTAGAGATCAGGGCCACACACAGAAAATCAGCAGCCCAAAATTTAGCTTATAAGTCTGCATTTTCATTTTGGGGGCAGCTAGACTGATTTCAGCAATGCTTTGACCCCTAAAGATTGGGTTTTTTATAACATTCTTGTAAAGCAGAACATGGGGGGAAAAAACAAACCTGGGATTTTTTTCCTAGGTTTTGCTTCTTTCCTCATTTCACTCCTTACCTTCTCTGCAGTTTTGATTCTCAACCTCTCAATAGAAGATCACAAGAAAACTTCAAAGCAGTTTCAGCCTCCTGAGCAGAGAAAGAATCGAGCATTTCATTCCCCAGCATGGCCTGGGACCTGGCTGTTCTGGCTGAACTGGCAGCACAACTTCTGCACATTTCAGTATTACCATGAAGCCACAGTTCAGACAGACTTGTTATTGTTTATTTTCTGCTCCTCTTTTTTTTTTCTTTCAGGCTAAAACAGGCTGTTTACCTCACAGAACTTTAAATAAATGTTTCTTCCTCAAGTGCACAACACACAAGCCTGCCAAGGAATGCAGATGGTATCTAATTTCTCTGAGAATTTATCTGCTCTTTAGAGATATCCTTTTTCTTTCCTTTTTTCCTCCTTTAATTGAAGAAAACTCTTCAGCAGTTTGGATGAATGTTTAATTTTACACATCTGTGTGAGCAGAGCATCATAGATATTTAGTACATATTTAGGCTTTCTTGTGGGTTGTGTATAATAGGAACAGGTGGATAAATGCAAATTAGTTTTCAATTACCATGAGGATACCTGAGGGTAAGTGGAACCAGAAAACCATTTAAATCAGTTAATTCAGGGTGTCAATTAGCACATTGAGATGGTGCAAAAGAAGGACCCTGTGCAATCATTGGTAAAGGAACTTCAACAAGAACATTCTTCATTACTGAAATGTAAATGTAAATGCAATGTGTATCAATAGCTCAAAATAGGCAAGGCATTATTGAGAATAAATATCTAAACAACAATTAATATATGAAGTGGATAATTAATTTTTTCCAGCTACACTTTGAAGACTATTAATGTCAGAGATTTTTGTGTTTCCTCCTTACAGGTTTGTTATGAAGTACTGCACTTTATAGATAACAAAGACATTCTGCAACTAGATAATTAAGTTTGCTCATAACTTCTTGTACATTAAGGTAGCAAATCAATGTGGCCAATGAAGCAAAGTGATTCTTTAAATTAAAAATAAATGTGTCTGCACTATAGGGTTTGCCACTACCCTCCTTGCCTGACTTGTCACCAATTCTCTGTTTCAAACACGCACTCAGATACAGCAGTCATCAAACAATTTAAAAGCCTGGCTGAGGAAAATTAAAATAACTCTATTTTCATTACTTAGTTCCCCAAAATATGGAAGTATGCAAAAAGAGAAACAACAGTAGATTACAAGAAAAGGGGATCAGGTTATTGATAAAACTGCTGTAAGACAAGCCATAGCATTAAGGAGTGATGGTTTACAATCCATGGAAAGTTCAATACATTAAGTAAACCTTTCAAAGGGTCATCTAAAACCCTGTAAAAATCCTCTTATTTGGCAAAAGATAAGTATCTACTTGAAAATAGAAGCTAGAGGATAAGATTAATTGCACAAGCTTTTATATAAGATCACGAGTTTTATAGAAATCAGTAGCACTCTCTTGGAAATTAGGCATATTTCTTGTGCAGAAAAAGGGGGCAGGGGAGAAGTAGTTGCATGGCAGTCCGAGAGAAAAACATATCAAAGATGTGCTGGAAAATGACATGAGCCAAATAAAGTTACTCTCATCATGCAGAAAACACAGATCTGTGGAAGGGCAACACTTCAGATAAACCAGGCATCACTCCATCAAAAGCCCCAGGAAAGATGGGGAAGGAGATTTTCAAATTAGTTTAATTTCTAGGTGCCAAAATTTGGCTGATAAAATAAAAATGAACTTCAGTATTTTGCCTGAATCTTTCCAGGCAGATGGTACACTAGGAAATAAGGGTCAAACTCTTTGATCTATTTGCCTTAGAACATTCACGTGTTTTGCAAACGGGAAACTTCTGCATCCCAAGCTCTGCAAAAGCTTCCCAGCATTGTGTCTGCCTTTTTCCAGCACTTTAACTGGCAATATCATGCAGCTCCACAAAGTCATAATGCCCACTAGAGAAACCATTCAAAATAAAAATGACAGCCTTTAGCCAAATCCTGAGATTTGTTTTTACTGAAATCATTCAATCCAATAAGAACCGGCATACTTCATAAAATATGTAGGATTTAAGACCCAGGTTTCTCAAACATCTGAGCAATACTGGATAACAAATGGAATTAGGGCATTAAAATGGTAAAACAGGATTGGAATGCAGTTGCCTAGGAGGGCTGTTACAGAAGCAGGATACAGGATGTCAGATTCTCCACCTGGCTAAGCATAGCTGGTAAATTGGTGGTTTCAGGTAAAACCTGTGTCTTTATGTCTCAGCTTTCCAGCTGTGAAGCTTGAGGAAAATCCTCCCCTTTAAGACACTGAGATTTCTCAAACAGTGATGTGTAATTCCAGAGTGTGTTTGCATCTTCCCAGGGCTCCCTGCATCGTTAGTGCCAGCTGAACAGGCACCAGCAGAAACACAAAGATGTGGATTTCATCTGAAAACTGCAATTGAGGAAATGCTGTGAGGTGCTCCCAGTGTAGTGACTTCAGGGAAATATCCAGCATGAAATGATGATAAAATACATGGGTAAGGTTCTTGCTGACCCAAAAAGGTTCAGGCATCTATTCAAAGGGAGCAGGTATAAGAGCATTCTGTTTTTTTAAATAAGTTACCATAAAATCAAAGCAGTATTTGCATCCAGTGCTGATTCAAATTAAATCAGTAGAAAAGCACTCAATAACATTAGTAGAATTAATATCCAGCCAATTTGATTAAAACTCTCTGGACAATTACAGTCTTGGTTATGTGTAACATAGTAGTAATATTGATGCTGAAGTTATCCACAAAGTTCAGACTCTGAACTATCCCATGTGGAGGCCAATGGGTCTGCCACAGCTGCACCCACAGCCCTGCCCTGGAGGGATGTCCCTTGAGTGGGCTGTGATTAGCTTATCTCAGCTCTCCTGGAGAGAGGCTCCTTAGGTTGGCACATCCTCCCTTACCATGGTGAGCTATCCCCACGGCTTCAGGAATCCTTTGTGACCCACTGGCCTTTCCCCCTTGCTACCACCCTTGCTCTCCCCCATAAAAACCCCAGTTTTTCCCCCAGTTCTCCAGGGGAGCTGTGGTCCCTGGCTCCCTTCACAGAGCTGCTGCATAATAAAGGAATCTGTGTGGAATTGCCACACAACGCTTCTGTCTCTCTGTCCCTGAGTCGGCCTGGGATGGCCTTGCAAGCAGAGCTGCAATCACTGAGATCTGATCACTTGTGGCCACAGTTTGCTGAGGTGTATCCAGAGCCAGAGAGCTGCCAGAGACCCCTCAGAAGGCTGTCCCTTGTGGGACTCTCTGGGAAGGTTGGAAGCTTCCTGGGTCGGAGCATTGGATCTCCACGGACCCCTCCCAGCTGCTTACAATCGGCGCCCGAACAGGGACTTGAACCCTGGACCCTCAGATCCCAAACTCCCAAATTATAAGGAGTTTGAAGTTTAGCCTAACAGGTAGCAACAGCTGGAATCTGTGTCTGTTCACTCCTGCTCCTTTGTGTGTCTGGAGGTGTGAATGCATCTCTGGCAGGAGTCCCTTTTGCCTGAGCTGTGTGCAGGTGGCCCTGGCTGACCCAAGGGCTCCTTTTGCCCACTGCTGCACACACAGATCAGCTCCAAACTGCAGACTAACAGACAGGGACAGCCAAGATTGCACAGAGCACTCCACTCCAGTGCTGAATTAATGGCATAGTTAAGGTTGATCACATTGTTTAAAATTTTCATTGCATAAAGGATTCAGGAGAATCTTTAGACTTCAGTCAAAAGCAGAGGTTTAATAATGCCTGGCAGGTTTCTCTCTTTTGTAGTTACATTTTGTGATCTTCATTCTAGTGACTCCTCGTTACCCAAACAGGCAGTACTGCCTACTTTAAATGTCACCAAGCTCAGGGTTGTGGGGATTTTTCATCCAGCTGCTGTGTACATGCACAGGAGAGGGGAGAGTTCTTTTGTGTCCAGCTTTCAGTTCTTTCTCTCATCTCCCTTCTTGTGCTACAGTTGATTGACACACTCCTGACTCTGTCCCCAAAGCAGCCCATCACACCCTTCTCATTTATTACTGTACCCTCCTCCTACTGTCTGTGATAACACAGCATTATAATGAACTGCTTCGTTCAAACCAAAAAGACAGCACCCTTTTTGCTTTAGCCTTCAAAAAACATGATTCAAAGGATTTTTAGGACAATGACTCATTTAGACTCTGCCTTCAAAGTTCAATTTTGTATGTGCCTTTTAAAAATTGAATTCAGAATCCTGCCAGGAAGTAAAGGGCATCATTTCCTAGGGTTCAGGAAGGCCATTCCCCCTTTGCAGAAATCATGTTGTTATTCCCTAGCACAGCTCTGAACTGTTCAAGTCAGGATTTCAATGAGTTTCTAGCTCAGCATGCATCATTTGCTTTCAGGAAATGTCCAGGCAAAGGCATCTAATCCCAAATCCTCTGTCCATGTGGTCACAGGCACTGTGGAAAACATTCCCAGCACAGAGCAGTCTGCCTGCTTGTGTGCTACATCTGCTGCTCTGGAAACCAAGAAACCCACACTGAGTTCATTCAAATCACATTCCCTTTTTCATGTTCCTTTTTTAAAGTTTCCTAACATTTTAATGATGCTTCGTATTCCAGGGAACATCAATACCTGACATTGTGTCAAGTAGGTGGTAAACACACAAACCCTGCATGGGAACAGCTTTGCTACTCCACCAGTAAAGGAGGAATATTAATGAATGCTCTGTTCTATTCTCCTATATATTCTAGAATATTTCTTCTTCTTTCCAAATCTGCAAGAGTCCAAATATTGAACTAATATTCTTTAATTATGGTCCTGTTGCTGGATACTACATCAAATTATGAGCATATTAAAATCCTGCTGTTCTGCCTACTGTGACACACAAAACCAAGTTTATTTTCTCAGACCTTCAAGCATCATGATGCACTCAAGTCATTCACAAACACAAAAGATGCCTTGATTGAATTGCTTTCTAGTTATTCTTAGAAAAAACTTTAAACTGTGATGATGCATGCCTAATTGCCGTGAAAAAAAGTCTTTCAACAGCTTCCAGAAGAAAACATAGAAAGATTTTGTCTGTGCTCAAGAATTGACTTGAAAACAGAAAATAAATAAACACAAAATTAATCTTAAAATTGTATTTCACAGTCATGCTTAAAAGATCTGGAAGTCTACTACTGATGAAAATGGGCTCCAAAACTTGGTAGCAGATAGAATTAAAAATTCTAATTAGAATGGAACATCACATTAGTTGAGTAATTTCAATCTCCAAGTGGTCTCTAGGAATTGTTATTTTAAGAAGCTGTACCCAGCCCTCAGGCCCTCTGGAGCTGCAGCTCTGAGTGCCAGCAAGGTCAGCACACAAATCAAATGTCACCTGCTGTCTCCAGCTCCACACTGACATCCTAAAACTGATTTAACTGAAACCAGGTTTGCTGGGAAATAACTGGCAAAATGGGTATCAAATGCAGTACAAACCTCAGCTATATACCTAATTATTTATGGGTATGAACAAATCTGTTAGCAAGACATCTAAATCTCCTTTCCTCCCTCCTCACAATACATGGCACACATGAGGCAGACATGCAGTAACTGCTCACACAAAATCAGACCCTACGAACCCACTGGAATTTTTTAAAATTCAAAAGCTAAATCCTGCTCCTTGGAAACCACGATGTCATCGAGTTTAGTTTGCCCATTATTACTGGTGAAGTATTTCCTCCTCCCAGCAGGGCTGAGATACACCCAGTGAGTTCTGAGGGCTCTGCAGAATGAAGAGAAGTCTGAGCAGTCACTGTTCAGGGCTGGGGAGATGAAGGCGTGTTTCACAGTGATTCCACATGACTTCTGAAAATCTAATTTAACATTTTGACTGCTCTTACACATATGTGAAATCTGATCATCTAGAGGGCAAAAAACTTCATATACAGGATCACAGAGAGGGGCTAGGGTTTGGGATTTTTTTTTTATTCCACATGAAAAGGAAACCCAACCTTCTTTCATGGGCAAACATTAATTAAATATACACAGATCTCTGTGCTGACTGCAGTATGCTACATAGTCGTTTCTTTTCAGCATGTAACTCTCTAATTTCCTTTGAGTCCATTTAGAAGTCTATTACATTAAGGGAGGGAAATGCATCACTTTGGTAATTATTCTGTTTACACTCACACTAACCCACACAGCCTTAACCACAAGACAAATAAAGATTATTTCCCAGGTTAATAAGGGTTGCATTTATGCCAAAAATCTCGTGGAGTGTGCCACAAAACACCTTCAGATCAATTCTGTGCATGTCTGCTGCTGTAATTCAGGAATTGCACTGCTGGCCATGCACCAGAGTAACACTGATCAGTGCTACAGGCAACCTTCACCCGTGTCTGCCTTACCCAAGTTTGTGTCATCCACTGCTGGTTTTGATGCAGCCCAAGAGGAAAAACTGGGTCCTGTGACTTATTTGGATTTTTAATTAACATCCTTAAAAAGATTTGTGCTTGTCTACACACTATAGGTTTTAAACTGTGAGAGCAATACAGAGTGAAGGGACTAAACTTTAACTAATCGTGTTTTCTTTAAGGGACATTAAGGATTTCACTGTACAGGACATTAAAAGATCACAAGATATCTTTCACCAGGACCTCTCTGTTTTATGATTTCTTTGCAGTTAATTACTGGGGAGATTGTCTGTCCTCTCCAGGCTGATGTGAAAAACTGCAGAAGGAGCAGAAAGACTGTCAGCAATCATCTGAATCCTCATAAATGCCCCCAGTGGTAATTAGCCAAGTTGAAGTCATTTCCAATTCAAGATATTAAAGTTAAAAGCACTATTAGAGTGAGTTTACAGGAGGTTTTGTGTGACTGGGACTCTGGTTAGTGATAAAAACTGTTTTGACCTCACCTATTTTTTTTTCATTAATTTACGGGAATTATACATAGTTTTTCACAGAAATCTCCTGAATAAGCAGTTTAAAATATTGACATTTGCATTTCCTTATGTTATTCCTAGGAGTCATTCTCTGAATTACTAGGAGGAGAAACTGGAGAATCCAAAACTGAAGGATGGTAAATGTTAGGGAGATGCTCACATGGCAAAGTTCACATCCACAATGCTGGACTTCCCCAAACTAGTGGGAAGGCAAAGGGCTCAAGGAAGCTGCAGGGGATCCATCAGGGAAGGGAGATTGTCCCTGAGGGTCACTGTGACATGGTGACTGTGCAGGTGCCATGGTGTGAGCACGGGACACAAGCCATGCTCCAGCCACAGCTGCAGAGCCAGGCTGCTCTGCTAAAATCCTGCACCTTCCCCAGCAACCTGGAACTGCTTCTTTTTGCTTCCTTAGAGCCAAATCCCTCACGCACTAGGCCTTCCACAGAGGAAGTTTTAAAAGGAAAATTTTTATTGATAATATTGTAGGTTGCATGGTCAGTTTGTTGATGCTGTTGGTGCTTGAAGGTGTTTGCTGGGAGGGGTGGCCAGGCTGCTCCTTCCTCACCTCAGTCCATGCTGCCAGGAGGGAGAAAGGCTCCTCAGCATCCCAAAAAGCTTGTCTGGAACCAGCACTGCTGGCCCTGGCCCTGTCCTGGGCCTGTGGCACTGCTGATATTCCTGGGGGTGCCCAGGTCCGGATGCTGCTGCAGCCCTGGCACTAGGAAAGGGGATTCTGTTATGGGAACTATCCCATCAGTGGAGCTTCTTCAAATGGCAGAGGAAATAAAACAAAGTTAATTAGAGAGAAGAGAATCTAGCCTGAAATATGCGTAGTACAGAGAGATGAAAGAGGACAGAATAATCCAAAAATTATATTGTGAACAAAATAAGGGAGGCACGCTGAAAAAGGGGTCAGGAACTGTGTGAAGGAGGGCATGAAGACCAGAGGGTAAAAAGCTGATTAGCTGCTAATACACAAGCAGATCTGAAATGGTGAGGTAATTATCTTAGGAAGCAAGAGAAACTTAAAACAGACACGCAGCAGAGACACGGAGTACAGAAAACCCTTTGAAATTTTTTTTCTTAGGAGAGCTTTATACAATAAAAAGAACTAAAAGGGGCTGTGATGGGAACAATAATTCAGAAATTGCAAAAGGCATACAAGCAAGGGGAAAGATACAGGAAAAGATCTAAACGTGCAGTGCATTTAACATCAGCTGCCCAGCATCTGCAATGTCACAGTATTGATGTTTGGTGTCCTGGAGCTTTGCCTGTAAACTGAAAGGGAAATCAATTGAACCTCAAATAGCAAAATTTTGGCTCTGTGAAACATGGTTCTAGGCACCACTTTTTGGTAAAATTCTTGTAGAAAATGAACAGCAGACAGGTAATTTAAATTATGAGAACACTGAAATGAGCAAGAGAAAACAGTTTCAGAACAATCCCCTCTTAAATACTAGGATTCAACTTACATTTTTCTTTAGAATACTCTCCTGTATTCACGTGTTCCTTAAGTCTAACTGGATCTTACAGTTCTGCTCAAAAGTATTGCAGAATGTAATTCATAAAATCTCTTTTAATTCTTTGGGGAGTCATTGGAAGTGCTAGAGATTCCTTCATGTTTCCAAAGGCAGGTAAAGTATTTTACTGTGGAGCTGTGAAAGCCAGCATTAAGCAGTACAAAATATGAACACAATAAAAATGTGATGACCCACTAAACTCGAGGGTGTCATAGAATCACAATAAAAATCAGGTTGCAGGGCACTTCTGGAGGTCTCCAGTGCAACTTCCTGCTAAAAGCAGAGCAGGCTTTAAAGTTAAATCAGGTTGCCATGGTCTATCACACCTTTATGAGAAATTGCCACAGGGATTAAGAATGAGTAGATATTTCTAGGAGCCAGTTTTCTTCTGTTGTCTCTGTCCAATCAGAAAATACAGTCCTTGAATTCTGCAAAGCAGCCTGACACCTCAGAGAGCACTCAGAGCTCGCTGTCAGTGGGGCAGGTGCTTTCATTGTGAGTAGATGATGCTTCACTGGACAAAGCAATAGCCCTGCTCTGTCAGTGCCCTTGGAAGAAAAGCAGTGTGGGCTGCAGGCACAGTGAGTGCAGGCTGTCAGAGCTCTCCCTGCCATGAACTCACCCAAAGCCACGCCCCACTACACGAGAACTGAACATTGCCTTCTGCTGGCATTTCTGTTTGGAAGGAGAAAGTGAAGCACTTCTGACCCCCACAGTTACATTTTTAGAAACTCGTTCTCCAACAGATAATGGATTCATTTCTGCTGCATAAAGCAATATCCTCCTAACTAACAGGATTTCAGGGGAAGAAAAAGCAACTTCATCCCCAGTACCATCAAAATGCCCGTGGTGTTAACAGGCTCCTTAAAGCACAGCCAAAGTTTGGCCTCAGTGCCTGAACACAGCAGTGAACTGCACAAGCTCTCAGTGAACCAACACACAGCCCAGCCCCAGACTCCAGGAGCACAGAACAGCCCAGGGTGTGCTGGCACCCCAAAGGCTGGGGCAGGAAGGGGAGCAGTGGCTTTGTGAACACCCCTGCTCCCCATACCAAACACAGTGTGTGCTACACTGGAGAAAAACACACACACACAACAGTGAACTCCTGCAAAACAGTCACTAGTTCCTTGGTTAAAAACAAGCCTTATTGAACACAGTAAAAGCTGTTAGAGCACTCTTATTTCCAGTTTTATCAAAACTTCCATTAAATGATGCTGACATGCAATTACTCTGCTGTTAAATACCAGGCCACTGCTGAGCTTGGACTAAAGGCCACTAATGCATGTACTGGCAAACAGGCACTGGATCATTGTCTGTGCTGGGGAAGGCAAAGACAGGCTCAGTCAAAACTGCATTAAACTTCTATTTACCATTGTTCCCATAAGCAATAAAAGTCTGAAACAGCAGTACAGTGCCTTCTACCTTACAGTCAGAATATTTGGCAAGCCAAAGTGGTGTTTAGTGAGCAAGTTTGAAGAACCAGGGTTCAATGGTTAGCAGAGGAACACAAACATTTCTCTGAACTTGCTTCATATCAAGTAACTGACACTGTTTGATAGAGAATCACAAAGTTACAACCTCATCTCAATGGCATTTTGACACAGGTGGTCCCTTCCCCACCAGAGTTTATTGTTCCAGTCCCAGCCCTGTGCCTCCACCCGAGGCATTAACCCAGGTTGTCTGCAGGGTCCATCAGGGCAGCACAGCTTGGGACCAGAGGGGGTTTCACAGCAAACTCTGGGTCAGGAAAGGAGCTGGGAGCTGGGCTTGGGAAGACAGCAGTTGAACACACAGGTTGTGACAAGGGGTTCCCCTCATCACTGAAAGACCCTTCTGAAAAACTGGAGAAGATAAAAACAAAGGGAGCCTGAGGAAAGGGAACAGCTCAGGAAAGAGAGTTGGGACACAGACAAGTGTCCCTTGCAGCCCAAGAACAGACTGGGCTGTCAGAGGCTCTGCCTGCAGAGCCACAGGGTACCTGGCTGCAGATGTTCAGCAGGATGGACACAGCACACAGCAGGATCACTGCACTGCTCATCCTGCAGCTCCAGCTGGGATGGGGCAGGCACCAAGGAACAGCAGCAGGGAACATCCTGCACCCAAGGGGGACACACAGACCAAGATTTTACTTCCCAGGCTACTGTGTTGTATTAGTTCTCTTAAAACTAAAATTATTTTGATCAGATGGAGCAACAGTTCCTTGTAGTCATGCTTTATCATTGATCCTCTGAAAGAAGACATCACAAATAAGTACAATTTAGGCTGTTAGAACTGCATTTTACTTAATGCAGGTTTATTAATCCACATTTACATCAAAGTAGAAACCTTTTGTTGTAGTGAAGAGAAGAAGGGAAGGGATACTTACAGTCTTTCAAGCTCTTAGACTACTAAACATAGGACAGTATTATGAAAATCTTTATTTTATAATCCCTAGAAAGAATTTATTTCATAATCCCTAGAAAGAATTAAGCAGATTCTAATGCGAAAAACTTTAAACTCTTTCATGACTGAAAATTCATTGTGGAAAAAAAATTAAATAGGGTAAAATTTTATAAACAGACACTTAAAAATATTTTAGCATGAATCCATGGCTCTCCCACAGAACTGCTTCAATTCCACGTTCTGTGAGGTGCTATTTGGGAATAGCTTCATTGTCAAAGCATCTTTCTTGGCTTAGATTTAAGGCATAGACTACTTTAACTTGGGCAAAATGACCCTGAAAAGTTACCCCATGTAACAGCACAAATTGCTTTGTTAGGCTTGCAAACATTGACAAACATTAAATGTCACTCAAGTCTATCAGGATCCCGAAGAGTCATTGAAATATTCCCAAACACAGCACTGCTTTCAATCACACCCGTGCAGCTGAGACACTCCAGCTTTTTTACAGCCCTCCTGTTGGCTGACAGGGGCTTCTCTTCCCCTGAATTAATTGCCTGTGTTGTTGGAGGGACAAAATAAGCCCCTCACAGCAACCCAGTTTTGAGAGACCCTGACCCTCCTCATCTTCCTCACAAACACCCACCCTCAATGTCCTGAATGCAGCAGGTAAAACGCTGGAAATCCATAGTGCTGCAGGTAAGCAGGGTGGGCTCACAGCTCCATGCTGTAATTGAAAGGTCAGTCTGCTGGCAGCAGATTTGGGTGTTCCTGTCCTGCACTTAGGGCTCCTCTCTGCCTGTGCCCAGCAGGAACCCAGCCAGCCTCACCTCTCTGCACAGGCAGAATCTCCATGCTAAATACAAAGAGGGAATCAGGCCCAGAAAACTGCTGCTGAGATTGTCATTTGGCAGGAGACTTGGCAGATACCAGGAACACTCCTTGGAGAAAAGCAAGACCTTTAACTGTTCAGAGACAAGGAAGGTGGGGAGTTTTCTGTGTGAGCTGCTGAAGATTTAGTTTTGTCCTGCATCCCCTGCTCTCAGTGCAGTCTGTGAACCTGCACTGCTGAACCAGCAAAGGACACAGGAGCTTGTCCAAAGCTAGGTCAGGAATCCTTTAGTAAAGACAGGAATAAAATCCAGCCATGGGTGAGCCTCCTGTCTTAAGTTCACGCTTGGAAGTCAAAGCCATGATGTACTTCTGAACTTCAGTCCTACGAACTCCAACCCATTGTACTTTTTGTGACCAGCCTAGATAGCTTGAAAAATAATTGAACTTTTGAGTACTTTTTTTCCAATAAAGTACAGACAATAAAATATATGGCAAGTCTACATTTTTTAACCTTCTTGATATGGCACAGAAATCAAAGTAATTCAGCTACAAGAAGTGAGTTTAATTCTGCAGCAGCTGCAAGGTGCAGCTATATTGTAAAATGCATTCTTGTATTTGCTTTTGGAGTCTAATAATGATCTACCATTCCCCATTTCAGTGGTACTTGGATATTACTATGTTTCTGTAATATTAATAACATCATAATCTTCATTAGAATGCAAATCTATAGCATCTGACAAGCTCTTGTTCTCGTCCATGGGCTCCTTTGTTGTTGCAGCCTCATGAATTTCATTATGACACAAGATTATCATCAGACAGTGGGAAGTGGGGGTGGGGAATACAATGACGTGGAAATTATAACTTCTTGGTTTAATAATGAATCCAGTTTCACATTCCAGTTTGTTTTTGCACAAGCTGCTTCTTCTTTTTCAAGAGAAAAGGGAGCAAAAGGGAGGAAATTCTTCCAAAACTGCTTCTGTACAGTAACCACTCAAGCAGATGCCACTGGAGGGAGATGTTCCTCAGCCCTGAGTTTCATTTACATTTCAAAAAACAACGATTATTCTATCCATATGCTTTTTTCTATTCATAGCTTTACAGATGGCAAAAGAAAACAAGAGAATTCATGCCATTCAAAAACTCGTGGCCATTTCCTCTCCAGTTAAACTGATACCAATTATCAGTCTTCAATCTCCAATCACAATAATTATTAAAAAACTGTAATTATTCCTGGAGCAGCCTGTGGTTGTAAAAATAAGCACCATTTGACAGTGCAAATATTCCCTGCAGTATGAAAACACAGATCCCACATCCTGGGCAGGCTCCAGAGCAGCCAGGGCTGTGTCCCCTCAATTCCAGCATTCCCAGCTCCATTGTGGGGCCTCTCTGCTCTCACCCAGCTTCTCTGTGCTTTTAGGCTGCAGGGACTTTAGGGCAAAGCTAAAGCAGCAGAAATGATGGGATTAAGTAGGAAATGTCCATTGGGCTTCCCAGCATTGCCCTGCCCAGCCCTGGGAATTGTGCAGCTCCCCCCAGAGCTGTGGGAGACACTGCAGCAGGGCCATTAAACTGCTGCTGTCACACCAGAAGAGCATCCAGAATTTTCTTAGCCAAATAAAAAAACACTTCTAAGTCATACAGAATACAGAAGTTTCTAGAAAAAAAGCACGATTCCTTAGAAAATAAATTGAAGTCACTAATGCTGTGTTGAGACCCAGTATTAAAAACAGATTTCTATCCTCCCTGTAAAACTTTGTATTTTACCTGAATTACTGCCTAGGCAATTATAATACCCAAATCAACCTTATTATTAAAACCTACAGTGCTCTCTACAAAAGGCCACACCCAGGACCTGGCTTGGATGTTTAGTCAATTGAAGAAAATCTGATCAGCATTTATTTGGGATTTTCTTCTCCTTTCCTGATAAGTATGACTGCACATCAGCTAACATGATCATGTGAATTTAGGTAACATTAACTGCTGTTGTTTATTAACCAATTTGTTAGAGGTCTCCCCTTCTCAAAGGAGATTTTATTTCTATAACAAGACTTATCTCCAAAAACTCCATGAATGGTGTAATTATTCTAAGCTATTTATCACAGAAAAGATTAGTAAACTCAACCACAACACCCGATTTCAAAAGCCATTTTGGATTACTTACCACAAAGAAGTGTGAATTATTACATTATGTGACCTATAATCTAAGATTTCTTTGGCTTTTTTTTGCTATTTAAAACTTGTATTCAAATGCTAATATAAGTATGTTTATATTTTAAAATGCAGACTAGCAAGTCAAAATTACACATTAATTAAAACACTGCCAATTTTCCCATTTTCCTAGTGGGTGCTGTCAAAAATCAGAACTTTTTGTCGTACTGAAGGTGCACTGACAAGCTCTGAGCTGTTCACTTTATTGTCCTCCTCATTAAGAAAAAGCCTGTCATGAAAAGAAACTATTTAAAGCAAGAAAAGAAATGTGTGAGTCTATTTAAAGCAAGCAGGGAAATGTGTTTGGACTTTGATTATGGCAATTAAAAAGCCCAGCTATTCAAAGATGGTGATTTTTTAGTATTTAAATAACACTTCACATTCTTCTAAGACATTTTACTAAGAAGATTGTTAAATTAGGTGATAAAAGGTTACTTTTGTCTTTGAAGCTGAAATATGTAACTATTATTTCTTATCTGTCCAGAATTAGAAAAGCTTCAATATCATACATTTTACAGGACTCAGTATCAAAATTTACCAGACTTCATAAAACAAACAAATGCTTCTCTTCCTGCCCTTGTTTAATCTCAGTAAGGCAATTTCTTCCTTGTTTTGAGAAGGAAGATTTCTTTCAACATTTGCTGAAGCAATATTTTTTTATTTTCAAATTGCACAGGCTGTGGTTGGGAAGCCATAACCACCTTCCTTTCAAAGCATAAGAAATGGGGCGCTTGTCAGGAGTGAATTTTAAGAGGAAGCCTCAGACAGATCAGTGTTGGCAAAGAAAAACAATGTTATCTTTTTTTTAAGGCCAGAACAAGACTAAAATGCAACTTTAAGTGTCCAAGTAGGTCGGATCACAATTATGTACCATGACACAAAATCATAATTATTTAAATAATAATAATAAATTAATCTTTATCTCCTACTGATTTAAATGTTGGAAAATATTCATGCCATTTATACACGCAAAAACTTTTACTGGCAAAATATACAGAGCTGAAAAATTCTATGATGAATTACATTTTCATATACTTTGTAGGTTTTGACTACTAATCCATCCTGCTGAAATGACACCATTTCAGATCTCTAAGCAGACTTGCAAAGTACTGCCAGTTTTTAGATAATCCATCGTTAGTATTTCCATCACTAACCTTCAAATTTATACTTCCCACTAAATTCCAAATGATGTTGGCCTAAGGATGTCAGGATGCTGCTTATTCACTCTGGGATAGAGAAGAAGGTAGAGTTGTTTGAAACACAGTTTGATCAGGAGTAAAAGTATATAATCCATTTCCTTCAATGCCCTACACCCATCATTGAAATCATAAAATCAGCCAGGCTGGAAAAGACCTTTGAG
Source organism: Rhabdornis inornatus (assembly GCA_013397075.1). Lineage (NCBI taxonomy): Eukaryota > Metazoa > Chordata > Aves > Passeriformes > Rhabdornithidae > Rhabdornis > Rhabdornis inornatus. The sequence goes on from VWZS01000091.1 coordinate 334,090, forward strand.
ATCATTGAGTCCAGCCTGTGACCCAACACCACCTTGTCACCAGACCATGGCACTGAGTGACACATCCAGGCTTTCCTCGGATATCTCCAGCGATGCTGACTCACCCACCTCCCTGGGCAGCCCATTCCAATGCCCAATCACCCTTTTTGTGAAGAATATTTCCTCATGTTCAGCCTAAATGTCCCCTGGTGCAGCTTAGGGCTGTGTCCTCTTGTCCTGTCCCTGTTCCCTGGGAGCAGAGCCCAATCCCCACGCAGCTGCACCCTCCTGTCAGGGAGTTGTAGAGAGTGATGAGATCTGCCCTGAGCCTGCTCTTGTCCAGGATAAACATCCCCAGCTCCTGTTGCAGTAATTACATCAGGACAGACTGGACTGGCATCACCATCAATCCTTTATTAAAATCTTTACATGCCTTCTCTCCATGAACTTCTTTCAGGCAACTCTGACTCCTTTCCTCACAGGCAGCTCCACACAGCTCTGACTCTTTCTCTCCTCTCTACATGACTGACTAAACCCAAACCTGTCCCTTTCCTACCCACCTAACCCTGTCTGTCCCTCACACAGCATCTTCTTACCTTGTCTGTCCCTGACACCACCACATGTCCCTTCCTCACAGCACAGCCAGCACACTCCATCCCAGACTGCAGCACACTCTGGGTCTCAAGCTCCAACTCAAACTGCAAATGTAACTTGTGGCCAGCTAGCTTGTGTGCCCACTGTTTTATAACACCCAAACTCATTGGGCAGGCACAGATGTTTCCACTCCTCAGTAACCAGTACAGCTGGAATTCATTGGGAAAGATTCCCTCCTGCACTAACTGTACAAACTATTCTGCTACACTTACAAACTATTCTCCTACAAGCTCCCTCAGCCCCTCCTCACAGGAGCTGTGTTCCAGACCCCTCAGCAGCCTTGCTGCCTTCTCTGGACACATTCCAGCCCCTCAACGTCCATCCAAAATGTGGGGCCAGAAGTGGCCCCAGCACTCCAGGTGTGTGCCTGCTGGTGCCCTGCCAGTGCCAAGGGAAGGACAGTCAGCTGCTTTTGCTGTGCTGTGGGGATGTGCTGCCTTCCATTTACACAGGATCAGTACATCCAGTGCTGGCAAATTCCAATTCCAATGGCACCACACCAGTTAAAAGTACTCAGCAATAGCTCTCTGACTACTGACAATCATGCCTTCACCAACAGGCTTAATTTCAAAAATAAATCACTTCATGGATTCTTCTCCTTTTGTCTTTTACCTTACCAAGATGATCCATGCTCTTCTTCCAGACTTAACCATCCCAAATCAAATCCATTGGAAAGTCGGTCCAACATTAACTTTTTCACCTGTGTTATTTTAAGGTGTCAGCAGATTCAGTCATGAAATCATATAAATAAAGAGATACAAACACAGGACAGAAAGTGTCCCAATCCAGCTGTATTCTGAGAGTTTTACTGTCCTCTGAACCTTTCGTGAGACTTGGCACATCAAAATTCCCAACATTGCTGCAAGGCCCTAAGTGTCAGAAAAGCAAGGATTGGCACAAAGTCTGAAGAGAGGCTCACCCAGGAACTGCAAAACTCGTTAGACAATTCAACCTCTTAAAGTCCATGCATTTAAATATCATAAACTGTTTGGCCTTACTCTTCAGAAACAAGCTCTTTTTAACCTGCTCTCTTCTGCAACCTTAAGCAGGATTTCTTGTTGACTCCAAAACTGGGGAATGCCAGCCTATTATGAACATTTTCCTAAATGTTAGCAAATTATTGCTTTCATCTGTGCTTTAATTAAGGGTTGTATCTACATTTGTGATAGATATTTATAGCTGGAAAATTTTTTGAGATCTTACACAAGGTAGTCTTGCAGTGACTACATGTTAATAGATATTAAGATCACAGTGGCTTGGTAAATAGAATTATAAATAGCAATATCAAAGAATATGGAAAAATCCTTGAAAGAAATTATTTACTAAGAGAGAGAAGAAATGCTGTTTCACAGGTATCAAAACTAAAGAGTTTTTAAATTAAAAAAAGTCTCCCTTCAAGAACTGTCTCAACATACAAACCCCAAGACTCAGCACTCACAACGTGGAGCACAATGCATGGCAATTGCACAGGAGGTCCTGCCTTTTTCTGACTTTTAACCACTTAAATGTTTCTCCAGCCCAGCCTGCTTGCTGGTAGTTGGTGTTGACACCATCCCACATAAACAAAAACTTAGACAAGAAAAAATGTAGAAAACTGGAGTCAACAACTTAATGTCTGCTGAATCTGTCCCTCATTTTTATACAGTGAATTTGCTTGGGTAGAGCCCTATCCCATGGGGGTTAAACATCATCTCTGGAATAAAGCTCTTACCAACTCCAATGGAAGACAACAACTGAGTTCCACATCTAAGCTGCTCCCCCTAAACATCTACAGAAGCCAAGGGAGGGGGGCAGCAGCCAGGCTGGAGCCTGACCCTGACCCTGGGCACTTCCACTGGGCAAGGGAAGGAGGAGAAACCTCATCCAAAGCTGTTTTGCACTGCAAACAGTGGTTAGAGGCAAATACACACATCTGCCATAAGGTTAAGGAAATCTCTTCTTTGATCTGAGATCTCTTCAGTAGACTCTGAATTTATGGGTAAAATATGCAGTGTTCTAGCTCTGGAAATGAATCACAATTTAGCACTTAGAAATCATAACTATTACCCTCACATTGTGCTGCAATTCAGACTTTGGCCAGCAAAATGCAGGGACTGGAAGCCAGCAGAAGCAAAGGAAGGAATATAAATGATATTTTATTATTCAGACACAACTACCACCATGTCTGTCCATACAAGTTTTTTATAGCCCATCTCCTCCCATCTATTTCAATATGAATTGTTCATTAAACAATTGGAAAAATAATGCCTAGTGAAGAGTGAAATGCTTCGAATTGTGTCTGTCTTGCTAGAAAAATTTCAGGCAAAATTATCCAAATGTCCTTCTCAGTCTTAAACAAAATGGCTTCATTTTCCCTGATAAAAATAATTCTTAATTTCAAAAGCCTGTAATGATGAGTTGTGCAAAAAATTGGGAAAAAAATTAACATTTTGAATTTATAAAAATATCTCACTTATACCAAGACAATATTTTTTGTAAAATTACAGTCTGTCTAAGAAGAAAAGCCTCTCTTCATCTCTAATTATTTCAAATATGCAAAAGCATCCACATTTGGCACTTGATTCTGTGACTGCAACCCTTGTTCTTGTAATTGTTCCTAAGCCACGATAATGCAGTATTTGTTTAAAATAATAACAAGGCATAACAGTAATCATAGTTTGTGTAGTAAAAACAACTTTTATTATGCAAATCATTAAAAAGAATGCTATCTAATCCCTGGGAAAATCTTGTGTTAAATTGGATAAATTAAAATTATTATCATTACATTTACAGAAGGCCTTTTATCCTATTTTTATATCCAGCACATTTCAATTCACAATTAGAGGAGATGCAATGAATGCTTCAAATGAAAACCATTCAATAAAACCTGAAAAATGTTTAATTTTTCCTATTAATAATTGGGCACAGTGAGAGTGTAGATAGTCAGTAACACGTGGCCTTCATAACACCCACGGTTAATTATGGTATTTTAATTCTCCAACCAGAACAGTTTTATTCTTGTCATTTCTGCTTTCTGGGAATGGATTGTGTGATTTTGACAGCTCAGGATGTGTTGTGCTTCAAAGGAAAGAGGAAAGCAGCTTGGGATGCGTTTTTGATTCCAGCCCATTGTGACCTCCCTCCATCCCCACAGCTCTCCATGGAGCTGGGCTGAACCCCTGGCTGCTCCTGTTTCTGCTGTTCCTGGAGATGTGACAGTGCAAGACAAGGAAAAAATCAACCTCCAACAGGACAGCTTCAGCTTTACAAACACTGTCAAGCTTTATCGTTAATTAATTTCTCTTTCAGTGTGGGAACAAAAAGTGATGCAGTGAATTTTTTCCAGCCCTTTGTTGTTTCCATTGTCTCCGAGTTTTCTCTTAGACAGCAAAGTCTGTAGAGAATGGCCCCATATTTGATGGTGTCTGAGAGCCCCAGCATTCCAGAAACAATATCAACAGCACTTAGAGGAGTTGCTTGTATTAAAACAAATACAACAAAATGCTGTACAGAAGCTTGCCTCTTCAAAAGCCAGAAACAATGAAGTCCACCTGGAGCCATTTCCAATAGGTCTTGAAAATGACCACCTAAAAAACTACCATGGATTTTGGGAATGAAAGGGCTCCAGAAAAAATGCTGGAAAATCATTACATCTGCTCCAAGCTGGACATCAGCATGTCTGAAGGACAGAGGCAGCTGGTTTGGGAAAATACATTCTTCCTGGTCAAACAAGGAATAGTTTTTTGGAGAGTTTAAATATAAAATTTGGGTTGGGATTTTTCACTTAATTTTCATAGATTTCTAATTAAAAAAATAATCTCTCAGCAGTATTTAGGGTGTCTTAATAAACCAACTTTTAAAATATTTTTAAAGTATTTCCTCTTTTCAAAACAGCATTCTGCTAATAAGTAAGACATCAGCAGGAAATAAACTCCATTTCGAGTCCAAGGTGATGTATACTTTAAAGAGAAAATACTTACACTTGTTTATAATTAACACCATTATCCAACAGCTCTCCTTTAAACACTCACCTTACTACAATACATGTTTGCTTTCAGATTTTTGTCTTATGTTGGCTTTGCTCCCTTTTCTCTCCTACTTCCATAAAACACAAGACTCATAATTACATATCAAAAAAGCAATTCCTCATTCGGGCTAACTGGCTAATTACACTCATTCAAAATCTTCAAATACCTTTTATCTGTTTAAGGCAGATGTAAATCTATTCTTTTTCCCAAATAATGGCCCACTTGTGGAACTTGGAGAAAACTATTGTTAGCAGAAATCACCTGAAATGCCCAAAACACCAACTTAATCAACAATTCAAAAACATTGCTTCTTCTTGATTCATCACAAATAACAGCAAATGAAAATGTTTTCAATTGTGTAATATTAACTCTTCTAAATAGAATTTAAAATCTTTAATGCCCATTTATTTTTCTATGTTTCTTGGAAAGGTGGAATTATTGTGTGCCAGGTATGGCCATTATGGCCATCTCTAAAGCAAATAAAGAAGATATATGTGACAAACACAGCAGGTGTCCCCTTTCCAAGGTCTGTCACTGTCTCCTTCTCTGAGGTAGCAACTTCCTCTGCTAGTTCATTTCAACACTGGGGATTTCTTAGCTACCTGTGTGCCTCAGGAGAAATAATCTGGCAATTAGTGACAGCTAATGGCTACTTCAGAACTTTTCCTCCCATTGCAAAAGATGCACACGGTGTATTCTGTAAAAATATTCAAAATTTCATTGTTGTTGGTTGCTCCCCACTTTCAGCAGTGCACAGGGCATCCTACTGCCTCACAATCATTCCTGTTCTGAGTCAGGGAAATCAGGTGTTAATATCTTCCTTTGCCTTCATCTCTGTTTCACAGGCAATGAAAAAAAAGGCTTAAATTAAAAAATTTTTTAAAAAAAGAAAAAACAGAGTTTTGTCAAGCTGAACTATCAAGGCTTCCTTTATAAAACATAAAAACCTGAAATGCATGTTATTCTTGCTATTTTTTATTACTATAATCTATTCCATCAAGCTTTCTTACATGTACCCATAAAGTGATGCAAACAGAAATTATCTCAGTAAATACAGAGTTGGTTTTCATTCTGTGCCTGGAACAACCAGGCTTGCTGATAGGAAATTTCAGTTATTACCTTTAACATGGAAAACTACAGTCTTTAAAGGGATGAAGTTACATTAATCTCCACCAAATGGGGCTGTGGCTGTCACTCAGGGCAAGCTATTACACAGTGCTACTTTAATGAAATCTGTTCTCTTTGTGGCCAGGTTGGAGAGCACAGGAGGGCACAGCTGGCTGAGCCCTGGGCTCTGAGGGCAGCCCTGGCCATCCTCAGCACAGGAGCAGGAGCCAAAAGGAAACATATCCAGGGGACAATCCTGTACTTGTAGCTGGCCAACTGCAAAGTGCATTTTGTTGGTGCTCCATGGAAGAAACAGCAGCACTGGGCTGCTCTGCTGAGCACATAAAACACCTTTTGTCCCAAAATGTGGCCAACAGAGCTACAGTGCTCATGGCTGGTGCCTTGGGGGTTTCCACTGGGGGTTTGTCTTTTCAGACATTTCCATATAATCAGATATTCAAACTGGACCCTTCTTTATCCATAAACGAACCAATTTTCACAGACAGGTGCAGTTATGGCTCAGATAGAAATTAAAATGGTGACAATGAAGCAGATTTGGTTCAGCTCCCTCAATAGCCCTTCCCAGCTGGAACACTTTTCAGGTCTCAGCTAGTAGGAGTGGGTTAAACAGCTCGAAAAAATATCTCTGGCCCAAAGATTTTCTGCCTGAGGCAGAAACAGCCACACAGCAAAGCAATCATTATTCCCATTTGCAGGAAGGAATGACTTGCCTAACACCCCACAGGGAATCTGGAGTACAACTAAACCTCAAAGCTGCTAAGCCCAGCTTGCTCCATCATCTGCCTGAAAAACATGGAGCAGACATGGTACAGCTGTTTAAGACTCTCTGAAATTAAAAGGATTTTGACCTTACATGGACTCATAGGTATTCAGCATCCATGAAAAATAAAAAGCTACATAAGAAGGTGAAAAAAGACAGAAAGAAAATGCATCTGTGTTTTATGGGGGATGCTGAAATGGATTTCCCTTTTTTAACTCTGCTGTGGAGCTCAGTAGGAAAGCTGATTTATCCTGTGAGTGCACAGCAGTTGCTCCCTGCTAGAGCTGCTGTTTAAGTTTAATTGGAATACAAAGCATTTGTGTAATGTTCATATCATGGAGAACGTTTAAGAAAAGCAGAAAGGCCCTTTCAGTTCAGCACACTTATTTCTGTTGTGATCCTGATCACTGAACCCAAAGGGAAATATGAACAACTAAATGATCTCTGCTGCCTGTTTTAGTCAGTGACTCCAGGGGCAGAAATGGATACTTCAAGAGGAGAAGAAAAACGGGCCAGGACTGGCTAACTCAGGGGACTGACCATGGGACATGGAGCCTTTCATCTCCAGATTGATGAATCCAGCACAGGGCTGGAGCAACCAAAAAGTGATTCCCATCAAATGGAGCTTCAGTGGCCTAAGAGAAATCAATTAAATGGTTTCTGCTTCATACAGGCACTTGCAGCCGAGAAATTATTGCTACAATTAGCAGTACTGCATAGTCATCCTTGATGTGGAAGCTTTTGGTGTGTTTTTACATTCCCAGAAACAGAATGGTGTCCCTGAAAAAATCCTGTAATGATTATTTTGGCCAAGAACATTTTTCACAAACCTAAAGATTTGGGTGATTTTTTTTGCATTTTAATCATTATTTTAGTTTCATTTAGGCCCCTTTGGTAGTTTTCTTTGCCTTTCCCCATGCTATAGATCAGAAGATAAAAGTCTTCTCCAAATGATTTTTCCTAAAAAGCAAATTACAGAAAGGCTGTGAGGTGAAAAACTGCATCCTGTCCAAAACAGAGCCTTCCACTGTTAATGTATTTGCATTTGGCTCAAACATTGAACACAAAGTATTTTTAACTGAAAACTTCCCATTTTCCAGGGAATCGGGTGGCATTTTTCATTTCGTATTATTATCTATAATGTATTATATTATAATACTATGTATAATCTATAATCTATAAAATCCACAGGCTTTCAAAAGAAATTTTAGCAAATGTTAGCAGAGACTGACACCAATATTCAAGCATAAGTGATTGGTTTAGTGCCTGCAATGAACCTGGAAGGAATTTCCTGCAGGAGCTGGGGACTGAGGTCAGGGGTGGCTCTCAGGACACTGCCCTGTCTCACACCTCGATGGTTTTTTTTGCCATAGGACCATAGAGGGGTTTTTCAAAAAGGACATTTAAAGGTCACTGAGACCAACACCCTGCAATGAGCAGGTGCATCTTCCATGGGATCAGCTTTCTCAGAGCTGTGTCCAACCTGACCTTGAATATTCCAGGGAAGGGACATCCACCCCCTCTCCATGCAACCTGCTGTTATACCCTGAAAAATTTCTTCCCTACATCCAGTTTGAATCTCCCTGCTGTTAGTTTGAAACCATTACCCCTGGTCCTATTGCCACAGGCCTTACAAAACGTCTGTCCCTCCCTTGTTAATGTTTTCACTTTCTGTGACTGACATTTACCCCAGTGGGGTGACTCTGCTCAGGTTTATCCATGGGGCAGCAGCCTCCTCCAGAAGCCCTAAGCAGCACCAACAACCCTCCCAAAGTGGGAACAATGATCCCCACCCTGACACCAAGCACTGGGGAAGGATAAAGCCAGGGCTGGATTCAGGCAGATAGATTCCTGTTGCATCTTGTATTCCAGTTAACATTTCCAGTTTCATCAATCTCATTATGCAGGTGTTACAGCAGAGGTCACACACTCACAGTTTAACAGCTACAGACACGCTTGTGCTAAATGAATTTGTGCAGTTGCATTGTGAAAATTCTACGTTCAATAGGTCTCATCAAGTGTTGCTGCCCAGATTGGTTTAATAGCATGTTCAGCTGTAGAACAAAACATGCAAGGGCAACAGTTCAAGAGCTTTTTCTACTCTGGTGGTACATGTAATGTTTCTGCAGTTAGAAAACTCATGTATACACATGCCCACACTCACTGGATTTCTTTACTGACTGAAGAAGGTCTCTGCATATTTGTGGTAAAGGTTCTGCAAAGTATTCTGAACACAGAGCCTTATGACTACCTAAATGTAAGATTATTTTTTTGAAACAAAGTTACAGCACACACTCAGAAGATGCAAAGGGATTGTTGAAAAGCTAGAAGCATGTTACAATAAAAATGCAATTATGTCTATGAAACTTCATATGCTTCACACTACAGAGTGTTACACAACAACACTAAAGATATGTTACATAGACAGTTAGAATTTAATTTGGGGGTATAACAGATTCCTGAGTCCATAATAGTCACTCCAGCATTCCATTTAGGTGCATCCACAGTAATGCCTTTCCTATTTTGAAATAAGATAGTGATCACAAAAGAGACAAGCTCTAGTGCAGTATATGAATGGAAACCCAAGATTCTTTTCTAGAAGACATAGGAGTATTAAAGCAAGCCTGTATTTTGTAAAGGTTAGGCTTCACAATTCTGCCTCTTGGTTATCTTGCAATAAATGGCCCATTTATTTGAACTTTTTGGGGGGTGGTGTTTGACATATTAGGTGCAAAATGTAGCATGACTTATAATTCTCAGCTCAGCAGCCAGGCATACCTCACACATCTCATAAGTGTCCTCACATTTAGCTCTGGCTGTAGAACAGCCAGCTCTGGTGTAGGAGCCAGTTAAAGCACTGTGGATAAAAATCTGGTCCCAATGCAGTGAGCATCATTGCTTCAGGAAAACAGACATTATACCATAAATCATGTAATTGTATTCCTGTAGTGAGGAATAAACAAACGGTATCTCAATGAACTATAGAGGCAATTAAGTTAATTGCTGTCCTATAATGTTTTAAGAGAACACTGTCCTTCCCCAAACCATCAGAGCAATGATTCTTTTTCTGTTCTAAGCTTTGTAGGACGACTGTAAAAATCTGCAGGAAATCATTGACTGTGATACAGAAGACAGACTGAGGGCCATGACAGAAGTGGAGACTTTTCTTTATTAAATTAATATCTGCACCAATTTACACAACTATCCAACATACTCCTTTAGTTCAGCTTTTGCTTTCCTGATGCGAGGGGCTACCACAAAGAAAGGATGGGAAAAGATCAACCTCGGCAATGAGAACTGAAAAAGCCACAGCAACCTGTCACATCCCACTTCTGTCAGTCCTAAGAGCCGAGCTGGAAGCCCCTCAGCCTGGTAACCCCTGTCCTACAGGGCAAAGGCACAGCTCTGGGGGGTGTCTGAGCATCCCAGCCCAGGGAAGCAGAGCCTGAACTCCCCCTGCCCACCTGAGCCTCCTGCAGACACCTGCCCTGCTGGCACAAAAACCAGCCCAACCCCAAAGGAAAGCCCCAGAGCAGGAACTGAGAAATCCCACCTTTGGCAGGGTCACCCCAGGGTCACCCCATTCAAAACTGTAGGGTTCAAAACTCAGCCTGGGCTGGGCTGGGCAGCTCCCAGAGGTTTATAGACAGGGATGGCAGGACAGTGATGAATACCAGCAGCTTTTTTCAAAATGGAATTTAAATAACCCGGGACATAAAGGAAAATTTGGGGAAGGCAAATCATGGTTGAAGAGGAGTGACTGCTTTGCCATGTTTCTAACAATATCAGCAAGGAAGCAGTAGCAGAAAAGCAGAGGAAGGTAATCTCCTGGGCTAGGTATGGGTAGCCAACCCCCACATACACCCTTTTCTGCTCCCAGAATTGTACCTAGCTAAAAATTCTCCACAACTACAATGATTGTAACATGCCCTGAAGCTCTTCAGACCTCAGCCAGCCTACTCAGAGAATTTCCACTCGTGACAGACTCTGTGTTTTTCTATACCCCATTTTTCTCAATCTTGTTCCACAAGACACATCTCAGCCTGTCCTGTTGAAAGGTCTCCAGGCATCTGCAGGCAGCTGACACTTACTGCAGCTGCTGCATCTGTCAGGGAGGCCACATGAGCTCCTTCCTTGGAAAATGGAAGCTCACTGGGTCCAGAACAGTTCTGCTCCTGCTGCTGCAAGGCTTTCAGAAACCTGTGCAGAGGCTGCAGTAATTCAGAATTCAGCTGAGACAGCTGGAAAAGAAGGGAATGCAGTGATCCAGTCTCCAGCTGGATCAGATGTATTATAGACAATTGCATTTGTCTATGATGGTGGTACACCACAAGCTTTTGAGAAAAAGAAAGGTGATGCTACAGCCTCTGTCTGAGTCTCAACCTGCCAAGCTCAGTACCTCCCACTTTCTTTAATCACATGAAATTCAGATATCTCATACACAACCCTTCCTATTTCTCTCCCATTCTATTGAGTCTGTTTGTACCTAGAACCCTTTCATTCTTTTTTTCTCTGTTAATTTTGCACTAAATCTTATTTTCCTGTGTGTCTGTAATACCTAGTGAATTAAGTCATTTACATGAGAATGGATGCCCAGTGTGTACACTGTGTAAGAAACACTCCCCAGACCAAGGTAAGGCAGACAACTCTCACACTGCCAGCAGGCTGCAAGGCAATGATTTAGTAGGCATTGGCTCCAGAACAGGTTGCCTATTATCCCACATACATATGTTGTTCTATTAATTATGAAGGCAAAGCCAAATGAGAGCATGGCCACTCTATTCCTCACCAGTACTGCCACAAGGAATGCAGCTGGGGCAAGATGTTAGCTGTGGGGGACAAAATTGGTCATAACACCATCGCTTTTGGAAGGGTAAGAGAAATGGGACTGAAAATCCTTAATTTTTTTTATAGCACTGAAAGGAACGGTATCAAGAGATGAGATAAAATACCAAGGTTGTCAGGAATTAATGATACATGAAACTGTATCTTTTTGCTCTCTAAGTGATCCTGTAAGGGGTATCAAATAAAAGTCGGGAGAATAACAGCTGGAAAGCTACAAAAATAGAGCAGTTAGGGAGAGAAAAAGAAAAGCACACGAGAATGTCACTACCTGTCTTTGTTAAAACCCCACACCTGAGAGTCTGACTGCAAGTGTCACACCTGAGTGCCAGTCTCCTCTGATCCACACTTTGCTGTCTGGAGCTGAGCAAGCCATCACTCTGCTGGGATCCTTCTCTTGCCAATGGGAAAATGCCTCGAAAGCAGGGAAGTTTTGCATATTGACTGGAAAATCCTCTAGAAAATCCTCTGGTGTTTTAGCATTTCCCACTCTGTGCCCACCAGGCACAGGTTCCACACGCAGCAGGAGTGTCAAAACAATGCAAGTGCATCTAAAAATTCTTCATGTATTTCACCTTTGGGGGAGCAGCCACCATCTTCTGATGCATGTAAACCTCATTTTCTAAAGCAAATGTGTTCTTAATGCAGTCCATGTGTGTGGTGTGGTCTAATCCTGGCACCCCAGGACTGCAGGTAACAAGCATGGTCCTGGATTCAGGACTTCTGACACGGGAGGGAATGCTTGTCAGGCTGCTGCAGTCAGCCCAATAAGCTTTACATTAATGTGTGTTTTGTCTTATAGTAATAGGAAGAAAAATGATAGGGCTATAGGTCATGTGAAGTAGTCAGATGCCCTGAATTTCCCCCGATATATACTTAATGCAAGAAATAGCAGATATATAGCAGCTGTAAGAGTCACTTGCTAATAATTAAGTATTTATGATTTCATCTCCTTGCCAATTTTAAAATGCAGAGTGGAGAAGGCAAAATGTATTAATCTTATTCACAGGGCTTTTGTTTGGAAAAATAAAATCTCTCTTTACAAAACCTGCACAGCCATCTAAAATACTGTTTACTTCCCTCCACAGTTCTGTTTAATATGTAGAACTAGAACATACGATTTAAATGCTGACTTTCAAGTGTAATATTCTTCTCACTGTTACTGGAAAACAGAAATTTCTGCACAGAATCAAAAAAAGAAAGAAGGTCATGACATTCTAGTGGGCTTTTTTATGGTTTATGAAACTCTTCATTAAACTTTTAGAAGCCAGAACACTGAATGGCTTTGGGAGAAAGCAAAAACCTCAGAGTGCTTGTAGGGAACATCACCTGTAATTTATTCACTTTGAATGCTTTTTTTGGTGCAGCTCAAGACAGATGCATGACATGATTCCAACATCCACAAACTCAAGGCATTAAGTAATTGAATCCATAACCAGAAGCTGGTAAATGGGTATTCTTATGAGTTATTCTGTAAGTGTGACATGGAGAACAGCTTGCTTCACAATCATTATTTTACTGTAGTGCAGAAATCACATAATGAGGACTTCATGCTGTTAGGATCCTAAGCCTTGATTGTTAGAACATTTCAGTCATATTAAAAAAATGATATATTGAAAGCAGATAGGAAGAAAAACAGTAATTGGAAGCTCAGCAGTGGGTTAAAGCCACAATTTATTTACCATTTCCCTTGCATTGGATGAAACATTAACAGGATTATTAAAGATTCTGTATTGGGTTTGTCACACAGCAGCAACGTGTCATCCTATTCTGCTGCCAAAAGCATGTCAGTATAGTTTTCTTAAGGCTGCAGGGAAATCTCATCTAGTCTAAAATTACTGAAATATGTTAAGTTTTATAGCTGCTTGAATTAGTACATGACCTTTAAAATAGAGAGGCAAAACCCATACATCCATCATATGATATTGATTTCTTGGTTACACAAGGTGTCTGCATTAAGGAAATTGAATTGCAAATTAAAATTCAGCAGTGCTTTATTAAAAATCAGGTGTTGATGAAAAGTGATTCTCTTTACAAGATGTTTTTCTAATTTCCATTGCGGTTGCTGTCACCAACTGTAGTCATTAGTCCCCAGAAAATCTGGGTTTATTTTTGGTCATGCAGTTATAATTCAGAATTGTTTCATGGTTTTTTGTATTTCTTTGCCATTTAGTTGGGTATACCTGATTCTCTGATCTATGGCATTAAAAAAAAACCTGTCCTCCTTCAGCTGTTGCTCAGGTGCCCAGAACAATCTCAGAAATGGGAAGAGAGAAAGTGGACCAAGGGGTAGCCATTGATCTCTGCAAATGTGAGCAAGTTTGGTTATGGTAGCAGAACTCCTCTTATCAATTCACCTCTTTGCCAAATGAGCTTCAAAGGCAGTTCACTATTTCAGGATAAAGAAAAATAAAAATATTTCTCTTTAAAAGAACTCAGGTGAAATCACTCCAATTTTGCTGTGGCAATTTCTCAAGGTAGATACCTCATGGCTTTTATTTTTAAATTCCTGACATGAAATAATAATATAAAGTGTTTGTTTTAATAGTTCATAAAGCAACTGGAAGACAAGTTCATAAAAATAATGTGTATATGACAATTCAGTATATAAAATCTCTTATAATTTAAAGATATTCCCAGTTCATTTGCTGAAAGGAGAAATGTACTATGAACAGCTGTTTATCTGTTACTTTTATGTATTTTTGAATATACAAACATCTTTTTTTGTAATAAGTAATATACCTTAGGTCAGTCTCAGAACACGAACTCAGCTGCTGTAAAAGTCAGAAAAAAATAAACAGGAGGACTTCTGATCTCAGGTTAGGAAGGAGATGGGAGCAGCTTGCTTTGAAATTATTATCTCACTGCAGAGCAGAAATGGCATAATGACAACTTCACACTGCCAGAAGCTGTAACCCTTGATGGCTGGAATACAGCTGTCACATTAAAAATGACACATTGCCAGTAGAGTGGCATAGCTGCAGTAATCATAGACTTCACATCTGTGCTGCACTTGCCCAAATAAGGAGCTTCTTAGTGCAAGTCTAGGCCAAGGTTAATGAAATTATTTAATATGCTTTACTGCAGCAGGGTTGTTCAAATAAGTCCATGGAAAGGTACATTAAAACTTATTTTTCCAATTGACAGTAGAAAAAAATTGAAAAACCAGAACCTATTATTGTAGTAAATTGTCCTTAAGAACCCATTGCATGGAACTACAGGTAGTTTAACCACATTGTTCAGTTATATCTATGTACTTTAAAGAGAAATGCTTAAATGAAACCAAAGAAAACAGTTTTCATCAGGACACTGATCAGGAAAAACAGGCTTACGTACATCTTCAATGCAGATCATATATCTACATGAATTCCACATTTCTTTATGAAATCCTATTCCTGTGAGCATGAGCCAGGTGATCTTCCCTGTACCTCACTTCTTTATTGTAGCCCTCCAAAAAAGAGCAAGCAGAAGTGATACTTGCAAGCCTGGAGCTACAAAAAGGATTGCAGCTCCCAACAGGAAGAACATCTGGCCACAGACTGAGCTATTCTGGTTCAAAACAAAATAAGAGCAAAGCCCTTTCACTGCTGGTACTATCTACCCAACAAAACACTGCCTTCTGTGGGAACTTCCACATTTCAGAAACAGGAATAATGTGTTGAAATTCTACCAGCCACTATTCCCTTACTGTGAATATCTTCATTGCCATATATAACAACATATGTCATATAACACACATAACAATATAACAACTTTCAATGTTTGGATATGCTTGTCTGTCTTAAGGGTGGTACAATCTTTAGCTCTGGGAATAAATACCTTACAGTGAAAACCCAGTCAGAAGTAATTTGAAGTCTTTCTTGTCACTCTGAAGACTTCAGGAAGCCAAGCAAAACCCTCACCATACAATTCACAATGATCTAAGAAGTTCATTTATACTGCAAATGTTCCAGAAAATTCTAGAGTAGGTCAGATTTCATTGGATTAAACAGAGAATCTTTGTGGAGTCTCGGCTGGCTAGAGAGCATCTTCATGTCAGTTACTCAGTAGATTTGGTTGTTTGGTAGTTTGGGTTGGGTTTTTGGTTTGCTTTGGTGTTTTTCCTTTGGGAGGTGAGGGGGTGGTCCCTTCTTTCTCAAGAAAGGAAAGAACTTCACTGCTGGGATTTAACCCCAGCCAGCAACAGGGCTCCACACTTCCCTCATCCATGGTGGGACCAGAGGGAGAATTGGAATATAAAAGGGTGAAACAAAAACTGCAACACCGGCAAAGCAAAGCAAGGAATTCATTCTCTGCTTTCCATGGGCAGGTGCTGAGCACCCCCATCACACCCAGCAGTGATTGGGAAGGCAAAGGTCATTACAGCCATTGTCCCTGTCTTGGTTTGAAAGACAGGTGTTTGTTAAGAAAGGCAGGAGCCTCTCTTGAAATGGACAATGTAAATCCTCTCCCTCCAAATTATTATAATTTTGAAATTAAGGAGCTCTCAGGCAAAAATATGGGAATAACAGTTCTTTACTAGAAAATATTAAAATAGAAATACAGTATTACAGGGGGAAAAAAAGAAAAAAAACAACCCCAAAACACTGACAGAGTCAGAATACAGCCTGACACCCCGTCAGTCAGGGTGTTGGTAGCAGTCCCATTAANCCCCACCTTCCCCCTGGTCCTCAGATTTACATGACCTTTGGGTCACTTGGTGTCAGCTGTGTCCCCTCCCAAACTCTTGTGCACCCCCAGCCTATTCCATGGTGGGCAAGGAACAGAAAAGGCCTTGACTTTGTGTAAGCCCTGCCCAGCAGTAATGAAAATATCCCTGTACTTCAACACTGATTTCAGCACCAATGCAAAACACACCCTCACACTGGCTCTGTGAAGAAAATTGGCTGAATCCCAGCAAAAGTCATAATATTCACTAATTAACATTTGGTGACAGGAGAAAAGGAAGAGTTATTAGGAAGGTTCTGACTGAGTTCAACAGAGGCAAGCTGAAAGTAAGCAGCAATAAGGAGAAGGAGAATAAGGAATGTCACAGGTCTGTGTTATCATGGACTCCTGGTTTTGTGACTGAACACAAGGAAAGGAAAACAAACTGGGCACTGCCATGGGTAAAACATTACCAGAGCTCTGGGTCACCCGGTTTGTCGTTTGTGGTTTGGGTTTTTTTGATTGGGGATTTTTGCTGGTTTGTTTAGTTTTGCTTTCTTTTCCAACCTTTGTGTAAACTATTTAAAACATGAGGAGGACATGGAGGCCTCTCTAGAGGAAGTATTCTGGTTTTACCATGAGCCCTGGATGATGTGGTGCACCCCTGCAGACTCCTGCCTGCCAGACTCTGTCTGGAGGGGGGATAGAAAAAGAGGGAAAAAGTAAGCAAAAAGATAAATGTCCCATGTGTCATATTGACAACCCTGAGCAATCAAAAACCATGAGTCAGACTCAAAAGTGCCATAATTTTAGTCTAATAAATCTGAGAGTTAAGTAACAACATGACAAATCTGATTAATTTTTTAATGTTTTAAGAGGGCCTTTAGATCCTGTTTTACTGGCAACTTGCTTCATTTCCCAAGTGACACTAGCATAAGAAGAGGCAGAGGAATATCACCTCATAAAACATGAATATACACTGGGAAATTCTGCCTTTCCCAGTGACCTGCAATATTTTGAATTCCCCTACTGAGGAATACAGCAGGTTATGACTTGGTTTTACAGCTTTATTGGACTCCATGAGCACAAAGTGGCATGAAACCATTTACAGGAGCAGCAGCATTAGAGATTTAAGTGATAAAACCCCACAGACACCCTTCAGCTGGAGCTCTGCTTCCATGTTCCACACTCACCAAGGAAGACAGCAGATACCTCTGGTACCAATTCCTCTCCTGCTGCCTGCAAAAACAATACCAGGCTTCATGGAAGGAGAAAGAGGAATGTGCTGACCTGGCAGCTAGATACCTCTGTGTCCTGCAAGAGGGGTAGGAAGAGCTAATACTGAAAATATCACACCCCTTGTGAGGCAAAAGGTCATTTACTAAAGGTGAATGGGAATTCCAATAGGTCTCTAGAACAGAGCTCAAAGCCCATGAGAGTTTAATAAATTCACTGAGAAGTAAATTGGACTTGTGCACCTGGGCAAACAGTTCAGAAGGTGATGCCTTAGAACTGCTTTGAGAAATACAGAACTAAGTTTTGCCCTATGGCATTTTTTTGCCCAAATTGAACAGTTAATTGGACAAAAGCTAATTGTTATGATTTGGGTAGCTACAACCAGATATAGAAGACAGCTTTTCCACTCTTTGGAATGGTAGCAGGCAATAGCAAGCTTGTTAGTTTACTATTCATAGAAAAATTCCCTTTTACAACAGCCTCCTGATTTTCCAGACAAATATATTTATTTCTTTGTACATACTTATCTAGAGTTAGTGAGTACTATGTGCAAAGCATCTCAAGCCTCCTCAGTATTGTTTCTCTGTCTGTCTCACTACAGTTTGACACTACTTCAGATAACCACTGAATGATTTAAACACTAGCAACACCTATTAAGATGAAGGAAGAATTTCTGTAGTTCTTGTACTGTTATAACATGAACATACTAACACAGAGTGGAAAAAATATACATACATATATATATACATATAAAAATGTATACATACATTAATTTTCAAATAATTTGGGCTTTAACCTTTAGCAGTTACAAAAAAAAAGAGAAAGCTTCATGAAATGAGGAAATTCACCTCAACTGTGAATCCAGTCATTGTGATTTTAATGGATGTGGAGTGATTTCTCCCAGTACAGACTTAGCTCACTGAGCAGTTTCATATTTGCAAGCTTCATTAAATACACACACTTACAATTTCCAATTGCAGTGAAAACAGAGATAATTTTAACACCACCCTTTTAAAAATAGCTCAACTTACAGCATCAAATTGTGTCATGCATTGCCAAAATAAAAATAGTGCTATCAGTCTTTATTTGACAATTTTGGTAGAACAAAGCTCAGAGCACAAAGCTGCTGAGAGGCCTGCAGCTATTTATGGGGAAGGCTGGCAGTCATGGAATTCGTTCAGAAATTCTTTAAAATGTGACAAAGGGAATTAAGTTTAAACTCTATATAAGAAAAAGTATTTTTTACAGTTTACATTCCTATTACTGTATTTTTTCCTATATTTAAGGTAGAGGCTATCTGAGCAACAAGATTTACAAAGATAAAAAAAGATAAATAGATGTATTTCCAATGTTTTGTTATTAGGCCTTACCAAAGAATTTAATAAGTTGAATTTTTCTATTAATGCAATTGAAAATTTAATGAGTTTCTTAATTTATTACCGCACAAGACTTGAATTATAAAACAATAACATAAGCTGCACTCTAATTGCCTAAGTATGTCTGAGGATGACAGCATGTTTAGGCTTTCACTTCAGCATCTAATCAAAATATATTAACAAATAGCACAAAAAACATTGTAGTTGTTCAAAGAGACATTGCAGAATTAATTATTTTTTGTGACAAATAAAACTATTCGATTAAAGCATTATGTTTACTGTTACATTGCACATTGTGATGGGGAATTTCCAAGCTCTTTGCTTAATATTAATACAGTTCTGTGGACTCCTTGGGGGCTTGTTAAGAAAGATTATTCCCACTAAACCAATAACCTAAACAAGACTGAGCTGGTAGCACCATGGAAGTTTAGGGGCTGAGCCAGGTCTAGAAGGCATGGCACTGTGAGGTTGGATCTTCCAGGTCCTCTTAGATACTCAACTTCTTGGGTTGTTTCCTTTCATGAGTTAAGCAGCTAATAGTTGCTATAAAGTTGTTTATTGTAGAAGCACATCAGTCTTAAAGGCAAAAGTAAAGTGAAGCAATGGCAAAAGTAGATGGCATTAAAAGCAAGTGGTAGAAAGCAATGGCAAACTGCAGTGGCAAAAAGCACCAGCTCTCCCTGATGCAGGTTTTTTTATAGAAACATTCTAACAAGCTAAGACACAAACTCAGACCACTACTTCTTAACCTATTAGAATTCTAGTTTCTTAGCATGCCAGGCTACATATAAACTACACATACAGTCTATTTTGTTTTAACTGAAAAATGTAAGCAATATCCTTGACTATGACTCTATTATGTCTGAAACTAGGTTCTTGGAGCCTCCACGGAAACACTGGTATCTAGGACTATGTTTTTCAACCTTCACTAGAACTCAAACTTCTGCACTGGTGTTTTAGACCTTTTACTTACTAAAAGCACTAAAAACCCATTCTACTTACTTACTTACTTACTTGCTTGCTTATACTAAAACTTAAACTTTCACCTCTGCCTTATGTGTGAGTGGCTTGACATACTTCAGTCTATCTAAAGGTTTTAATTCAATCCTTGCACTCTGATTTCTCTCTGAAAAATTCGGAGAGGCTCCTGACTCACTGACTCCAGCATGGGATGAGCTCAGCTCTTTCTGCATGCCTGCAGCTGCACACAGCTGCACACAGAGCTCGAGCCTGCTCTTTGCCCTGTCCCATGGCACCTTTTTCTTGAATGACTTTCACATCCATTTCAAAACATCCTGGGTTCTGCAGCTGCCAAGAGGTCTCTGGGCTGGTGTCCTGCAGGTGACAGCCCTGGCTCTGGCAAGGGACAGCTCCATGCCCTGGGCTCAGCTGGATCTGGCCACACATCTCATCAGGACAGCTCCTCACCAGCACACAAGGGACAAATCGTATCTTTTACATGAAACTCAGATTTTGAAATGTATCTCTCGTTATCCCAAACATAAGTTTTCCTATCAGAAAACATTCAAAAATAATTACATCTAACAGTTTTATGCTCTTTCATGACAGTCTAATAATATTGCTAGCTACAAAATCTTTACAATACATAGGAATTGATATTAGCTTATTTTTTTAATTGCCTGTGCTGTTTTCTTCACAATAAAAGACACACAAGGAAAATTAAAAGACTTCATATTACATTAATAGACTGGGTGGGTGGATTGGTTGATTTGGGTTTTTTTAAACATATTGATACTTCTGAAAGTCATAAAAAATATATCCCAGAAAATATCATTATAGGAGAAACTGACTATTCCTAGAATGAGAATTTCTTAAATTAATCTGGTGTTTTCGTTTCATGAAAGCTTACACTCTAAGCTTCAATCAAGATCCTGTTTTCACCTGGGTATAAACAGAAAAAAAAGTAGTACAGTTTTTGTCCTTTGGAAGAGAGATTGTTTGTTTAATTACCTTTACATTTGCACCTTGTCACCTGGAATAACATTATTCATAAATTTGAATTGCTATTGTGCCTGTCTGCCAGTCTTCCCATCAGGTGCTGGTAAAGTTGGGGCAGACCCAAATGTTTCAGAGTTCAAGTAAATTCCAGTCCAACTCAAATCAGCTACTTATATAATGTCTATTAACTCTCACAATGAGAATTGTTCTCTCTCCAATAGGATAACTGGCAGCTTTTTTAGGGTCCCAGACCTATGTGGCAAAAAGGAGCAGATTTCTGGAAATTCTGGTTGCTGTAAGGTGTACATCACTTTCTCATTGTCCTGGCTATGCTATCATATCACTTATTGCAAGAACACAAAAAACTCATTGCAAGTGGTCTAAGTGACATGTGGCAGTTCCTTCCTGAGGAAACAATCTAGCTATTTCAGAATTTTACATGCTTTGTTGGTGGGGCTGAGTGATCTGGAAGGCTGTGAGGGACTGAAACATTCTGGGTTAATGGCTCAAACCACTGGCCAAGGGCAGAAGGAGCAGTGCCTCGGTGGCCACGGGCACAGGAATTGGCCAGGGGCAGAGGGGGTGAACAGCCAGCCCCGAGGGGAGAGCAGGGCTGGGAGCCAGGGGAGGGAAGAGGCTGATCAGAAGCTGATGCTGCCAGCGGGGACAGGGCTTTGGAGCAGGACAATGCCCTCCCCTACACAACTGGCTCAGCTCTGGGAACTCCCCTGGGGAAGGCACAGGATGCTCACACAGAGGGCTGGAGGTTTTCATCCCTTCACATGGGCCATACCTGCTCACCTGCACTGCCAGGAGAGGCAGGGCCATGGCTTGGAAGGGGCCATGAACCATCAGAACCTCCCCAAAGTGCCCTGTGATTCACAGTGTGACATCAGACAGTGCAAAACTCCCCCAGGGAGGTACCTGAGCCTGTTCTAACCCACAGAACCTGGTATTTCATGGGCTTCCCCCACCCCTGATGGATCAAGACTTTAGACACTTTCACCATCACTTCAACAACTGGACATCAAAATTGCAACGACCAAACTTCATCACTGGATCCACAAATGGTGACCATTCCACTCTTCCCCTTCCTGTCTCTTTCTTTCTGTCCTTCTTTTCCTAACTTCTTCTTCTCAGAATACATTGTAAACCAGACCAGAAATTCCAGTCAATCCCTTAGTGAGTGTCTTGTTGTGCCTGGATACGTTCAAGTTGGCTAAGTTTGAGTTTGCTAAGTTAAAGTTTGCAAAGTACCTTATTTTGGATGTTGTTTTAAAATTTGCCAAGTAACTTATTCTCCCTCATTGTTCTAAAATTAGCAAGTAAAAGTTTGTTATTGAGCCTCCTGAGAATTTTGTAAAAATTTCAAAGTAAATCAAACAACCTTCCCATTTACCCATTGAGAGGATCAGGGCTGTGAATGACTAATTGATGTCTAACTTGGCTTAATTTCCTACCAAGATAAGCAGATGATTTCTATCATTCAACATACTGATTTTTTTAATTTTCTTTTTTTTAAGAGGGCAACTTCTGTTTTTTGCAGTCAGGCTCAGAGTTTGAGGAAGGCAAGGAATAGAAGGATGCCATTTATAAGCATCAGTATTCAAACTGTCTTCTCTGGCCTGTTCCTTTCTCCTCCCTCTAAAGGTACAGAGGAAGAACATAAATAGAAGTGGTTGCAGGGTCTAACGGTGCCATTTGTCACTGCCAAGATTCATCAGTGATACAGGATTACAGGAGGGAACAACTGAAAGGCTAAGGATTTATCTAGAAGATCGGAAATGGATATTAAACTGAGATTTATAGCAAAGTGATTAATGAAAATTAATGTTTTCTGTCTTACCTACTGTAGTACTGAAAACAAAGAAACTTGTTCCCTTTCCAGGAGCTTTCATTGACCTCCTCACTTGCTAGCAACACTCAGAGTAGGTACATGTGTTAAACATTTTGTAGTTTGACTTTACTGTGCAGAAATTTAGACAAGAATATAAATATGTTCACAGGGCTGGAGTGCTGTAAGCACAGAGGCAATGACTTTTGGAGATGACTGTGAGAAACGGGTTTTAGTGTCTAAATGTGGTTCACTGCCTGCTGAAACTGAGACCCTCTGAGCAATAAAAAATTTCATAAAAGCTCATAAAGGCAGTTTTATTGGTTTTGTGGAGCTGTGATCAGGATTTTCCTTTCAATATCTATCTGGTGACACGCTTTTTGAAAGAGTTACAGGCTTGCAAAGTTACAGGAGGCATTTAAAAGACAAGGAGTTAAGGACTGGGGGGTGCTCGGCAGTGTGGGTTAATGGTTGCACTCACTGATTGCAAAGGACATTTCCAACCCAAACGATTCTTGTAAAGATCAATGAAAAGCTAATGGCCCGTGATGAGAAGGGCTGCGAGCTGACATCTTCATGTCTGTGCTGCTTGGTGGGCTCACTGTAACCCAGGGAGAGACCAGGATGCTGCACGAGCAGGACTGAGCCACAGGAAAACCTGTCTGGGCTGCCTTTCAGTACAGAACCCAGCCATCGACTGCATGAGGCTCCACAAGAATACTTTTTTTTTTTTCTAATATGAAATCTCAAGCCTGAAGTTTTTCATGTATATTAGAAATAACAGCTTCTGCTATAGAAAGGGAGAAGAAAAACATTACTATTTCTATGTTGTTTTTTGCCATAAGTGTACTTTCTCTATTTTAACCCCTTAATATGGACACAAGAAATCAACTAAAACATTTTCCTGCTCTTATTAAATTACGTTTAACAAGATTTGAGTTCTTAGTGCTGTAACTTACTGTCTAAAGCACTAAAGAGACTTTTAGTTAGTTTAACATAACATTTACTCTGAATGAAATCAGCAGTATTCTTATAAAAATTTAGGATGAAATGTGTTCATTAGCATGTCTCTCAATTTCAATAAAAGTGATGTATAGAGGGATGAAGTTCTTATTTAATAGTTTTGAACTAGTAGTAGCATTTTACATGTCATAAATATTTGGACGTTTATTTGATTAAAGGAGACATTAAATACAGATAAATGTAACTAAGTACAGTTGAAACAAACAGAATTCTTCACCTCACCCAGCACTTTTGTATTACTTTATTTTAATATTCAATAATTCTCTAATTCAATAACAAGTGAATCAGGGTTCCTCAGTCCCTGTGTAGATTTAAGTCAAAAGAAATCCCTGTCTGGATTTCTAATTATTTGTAAGTTTATTGATTAAACAAAGCCACACACAGTTAAGGGAAACCAGAAAAACATTCAAAACATTAGAAATCACAATAGGCACTTCTCTTAAGATGTTTGCATACATTCATTTTGGCTACTGTGATGCCTTTAGGGTGTTGACAGAGAAGAAAAAGAACGCTGAGAACAAGGCAAGGCAGAATTTGTGCGAAGCAGTAAAACAGACTCATTCCTTTTGGAGGACTCAGAGAGGAGGTGGTTTAAGCAAAGATACTACAGCTAGTTTTAGATCTCTATAATCTTAACAGGCAAGATTTCTTTCTATTATTTTACTGACAAAGGTGAAATTATATTTTAAAATTATTAAAACACATTTTAAAGAGTGTTGGTTATGCAGATTTTGAGATTATGACCAGAAAGTAGTATTAAAAAAAGAAAAACAGTAAAACTACTTTATATAACAGTCACATATCCTATCCACATCCAAATTTGCCTGAAACACTCTACAGAACCAAATAAAACTTAGAAGCAGAACATTAAAAGTCATTGAAGTGGTTCACACATCCAAATCTAAGTTTCTCAAGGAACATTTCTATTCTCTACATCAGTTATTCCAATGTGGCACTCTAGGTGATATAGAGTATGAGGCCAAACAATTGGAAAATGATATCTGAAAATCTATCCTGCCAAAGGAGAAGGCACAGTGAGAGCATTGGGAAAATGTTTGTATCAACAGCATGTCCATCAATGTTAACATATAAACACAGGCAGAACTGGGAAGAAATTCCAAGACAAGTAAGGTGACACAAAACATGTCAGAAAAACCTTCTGGGCAGAAGTTAGGGGGGAAAAAAGTAACTGTGTTGAAAAGTACTGCTTGTGAGCAGCAATTTAATTCTCAGCAATTTAACACGCTAAGGAGAGCATTCGTAGAATGTTTGCAGAGCCCTGAGCACTCCTGTTCTTGGTTAATCAGCTTGCAGGCTCTGCACTCCTCTGAGAGAGCACATCCTTCCTATTCCATAGCCCAGGAGACAGAGGCACAGGGTCAGTAACGAACCCGAGCCTCCAGACCAAGCCAAGCCTGCCGAGCTCATAACTTTATGTTACATGGGCTCTGAAACCTCCCATGCTGCAGACTCTTGAAAATTAAGCCCATTTAAAATATAATCAGCAACACACAAAGTGATATTGTCTACATTAATTAACTCTCATGGCTTTAACCTCAGCCAGTAATAAAGCACCACAGCCACTCTCTCCCTTCCTTTCCCACGGGGCTGGGAGAGAACCGGAAGAGCAGAAGTGAGAAAACCCGTGGTTGAGATAAAGCCAGTTTAACAGGGTAACCCAAAATGTTATTGTAGTCCACATCTATCTGCGCCCAAAATTGTTGCAATGGCTTTGAAGCCTGATGCCACGGCTGGAAACGGGATCGGGATTTGCTGGGATCTTTTTAAAAGTTGGGGATCTTTTGAGCAGATCCGCTCTGGTCTCGCAGGCTTGGACCCAAGCAGAGTCATTTGGCTTTCGCCTTGGGATTCTCCTGCCTCTTGGGATTCTCCTGCCTCTTGGGGTTCCTGACACACAGCTGAGGCAGCCTGGGTGAAGGTTTCCCTTTTGGGTTCTCTGTTGGTTTTTTCCAGCCGGGTGCGTTCCTCGATCCTGGTGTGTCCCGGGCGAGTTCGGCCGGTGCCTGAGCCGGGGGGGACGGAGCGGGCTCGCTGCTGTGCCCGCTGTCCCCTGCTATCCCCTGCTATCCCCCTGATGTCCCCTGCCGTCCCCTGGCATCCCCTGGCATCCCCTGCTATCCCCTGCTGTCCCTGCTGTCCCCTGCAGCCCCGGGCGGGTTCCAGCTCTTGTCCCGATGGCTGCGGCCCCGTGTCCCTGGGCACAGGGCTGGGGCCATTCCCCCTCCGCCCTCCGAGCCCGGCTCGGCTGCGGGAGCAGCCCCATGGGAAGGGGCTGAACCCCCATTCTGGGTTTGTCTTTGTCCCCAGGAGTTAGTGAGCCTTGGCAATTCTGTATCTAGTGATCGTTCACTGTTATTTTTGCCTGCTGCTGTTTCTCTTGTTAGCAAACTGCTATTTTTTCACTTACAGATACTTGTTTTTCATTTCTACTTATTGGTGGAAAGGAATCAGTTGAAACTATAGGGGAAGGCAACTTATTTCAGGGTGTCCACATCTGAAATTTCCTTAAACCAAGACAGGCAAAGCCAAGGTCTGCACACAAGCAAAGCAAAGCAAAGCAAGGATTTCATTCCCTGCTTCCCATGGGCAGCCAAAAGTTCAGCAGGGTGTCAGTGGTCGCTTGGGCAGGCAGACACCATCAGTCCATCATCCTCCTCTTCCTCCTGTCCCCACAGCTCTACACGCTAATGGAATGCCACACCCTATGGAATGTCTGGGTCACTTGGGCTCAGCTGCGTGCCCTCCCAAATTCTTGTGCACCCCCAGGCTATTCCATCGTAGGGCCAGGAACTGCAAAGGCCTTGACTTTGTGTAAGCCCTGCCCAGCAGTAACAAAAACATCCCTGTCGTTCAACACTGACTCCAGCACAAATGCAAAATGCAGCTCCATAGTAGCTACCTTGAGAAAATTGATTCTATCCCAGCCAAAATGAGCACAGCAACGACCTCTGAAATTGCCTGACCCATACACAGCCATTTACTAACAGTAGATTACTTCAGAATTTTTTTCCATTAATTCACTTCAAGACAATATCTTCTAACCTGTGATTTGACAAAATTTTTTTTGTTAAAACACACCATTATGAAATACAAAATTAGGCACTACAGAAAAGATACCTTGAGGATGCAGTGTATATATTCAGCAAAAATATATTCAGACTTTATGCCAGAGGTTCTGTTTCTAAACTTTTAGGATATTCTAGCTTCTCTGTAAAAATAAAGCAAGCAATGAATCATTCAGTCTTTCAGCAAGTTCCCCAAGCTAATCCAGCAGCACTAGGCTGGCAGCTGGGCTCAGCACACCAGCAAGAAACAAGCTTGCTAAAGACCACACTGCTTATCTTTCCCACAGTGTATTTCTTTTATTACAAATGTAGTTTGAAAGCCTGGCCTGAAGTATTTGACAGTCGCCAAGGAAATCACTCCCATTGCTTCTTACTGCCAACATATTGGCAATTTCCACCTTCCTTAATGGGAAAAAAAAGGAAAATTATGTCAACAGGCTGGAATCTCATCTGTCTACAAGAAAATTTGAATCTATAGCTCTGTTAAGGAGGTACTAGATTGAGACCAGATCAAGCTTACTACAATTTTAATTATTTCATTTTTTTACATAACATATTCTTCTTATAAGATTACCAGCCCTGAACCTCATACAAAACATACAAGTGAAAATGCTCATTTCTCAAGTTCCTCAGGGAAAAATTGCCTTGAGAGATCCTCTGAGGAATATGCCCAAAAGAATTTCGTTTTTGTGCAAGAAAACCACAAGAAGTTACACAAGAAGTTATGGGAAGGGATTTGAGGTCACGGCACTATGCATTTTCTCAAACTAAGTGGAATCTTTATGTTCTGAATAGCAAAAAGTATAGAAAAGCTATCTGAAATTGCACGTGATGTGCCTCTACAAGTTTTAGTTCATTTCAGCTCCACAAAGTTTAGAGCATTCTTGAAAAGACAATCTGAGATTGCACCACAAGCATAAACCCAATTCCTGCCAGAAAGCCTTTGTTGCCTTCAGATGAAAAAAGAAAATCTAAAAAGGGTAAAAAATACCCTAAAAAGTAGCAGAGCTGGATTTGTATGAGGAAACAGAGACAGAGATTTAAATTCATTCTAAAGAATGATGCAAAACATTTTTATTTCTTTGTCCTTATGTTTTTGACATCTTTGCTTTTTGGATAATTAGACCTTTTCCTACAGAGATTTATGACAGTTTTGTAAATGCTGTCCCTTTTTATGCAAAGAGAGAAGACTGGGAAAAAGTGAGAGTGTGTGAAGTAGTGGTGTTCTTTTCCATGCCTGTTCCTCATGGTTTTAGTTTCTCTTGAGGCAGAAACACAAAGAAATGAGAAATGAGACCAAAACTTTTCTCCATGTATTTTTTAACAAATATTTACCTTCTCATATTATAGTTCTTGCAGAAGTAAAAAAAAAAAAAAGTCTGAAATTTTGACCCAATAATTTTTTTCTTAAATAAAATTTAACAGGAAGAAACTTGCTTTTTGTGAGCCCATAGTAGTTTTCAACTGATTTCAGAGGAGCAGCACTAACTTCCCAATCCTTTCAGGGAAAAGTACAGTGAGAAGAGGGAGCGTTGAGTAAAGAGAAAAACAATAATCCATCATGTGCTGCTGCTTGCTCATGAAGGAGCTGACCTAGTACCCACTGAAGTAAATGCCAGATTTTCATATTTGAAAAGACAATGTTATACAATCATAGATAACTGTTGTTTAAGAAGAAGTTGTTCTAATACTGCAACAAAGGGAGTTTTAAACCCATGCTTCCAATTCCAATTCTCAGAGTAGCAAGTCTTCAGACAGTGGAGTGCAAAGGTTTTAAATATTTTATTTCTGAATAATGAGTAATAAAAGTTTGAGAACTCAGTCATTTGAGTAAAAACTTTTTTTTTCCTCTTTCGCCCAATGGATCAACTCTAAGACCATGAAAAGATCACCAAATGAGATTGTCTAATGTTTACACATAGAGTGCAACCTGTAGGCATCCTCAACAAAAACATAAGATAGAAAGTAGCTGGATCAGAAGTCCACATGTGAAGCAAGAGTTGCATCTCAGGTGGAGCGAACAGCCAGGTCAGTAAAGGTCTGTAGTGCCCCACTTCTCTACAGTCCTGGGCTTTCAGCAGCACCAGAGCAGAGGCAGCCAAACAAGTGATGATGTTGAATTGCAGTGTGTAAGCTCACACCCAGTCAGTGCTTCACTGCCAGGAAATAGCTCTACATGGCAGAGTGCTGCCTCTGAAGACTGAAACAGAGGGGCAGATTGGGTCAGACATCCTTCAGCCAATGCAAAACAGAGAGAATGGATCATATATAACTGTATGCAAGGTACTGAGTGAACCATGGTTGTATTGAAATGCTCTGAACAATTGTCATAGAAAAGCTATCAGTGAAATCAGACACATTCACACACTTTCATCAGCTAAATAAAAGTTCCATTCCTAGCTAACCATATCCAGCAATCAGTTGGCTACTCGCTGTTTGTATGCACTGACTTACAAAATCAAATGATTCAATTGTCACAGCAACAGTATCCCAAATTTGGGCTGTCAGAGTATATGCAAACAATCCATCTCTCAATTCATATGGCGCCTCCTTGGGCTGATGCAGCATTCCACACTGGGGTACTAGGAAATACAGCAAGTGCTACTATGCGTGCATGAAAAATGCAGATGTGCCCATAAAGTGGCAGTGGCAGAAGGGTTCTCACTTCAGGTACCACTGATAGTTCAGTCTGATAGAGAGAGACAGCTACACTAGAGCCCTCTGGCTTCTGCATCCCAGGCTTTGTAGGAAGGAAACAAGGAAGAGTGATCCAATGGAGAATACCTGTCTATTCTCCCTGCCAGAACAGATGTGACCCCTCTAGGAGGGCATTGTAGCTCATGCAGGTGTGTAGATGAACAGAACAGTCACCAATCCCCATAGAAGGCTGTTTTTCTCTCCCCACATTCCTGAGGTGATGCATCATCTCCTTTATTTCTCTGCCAGCTCCCAAGTGCTGTGTTGCAGGGGAGGGGAAGGCAGTGCAGTGACCTGGCAGAGGCAGGGAGCAGGACAGTGAAGAGATGAGCCATGGGGTAGATGAAAGCCATCTCCTGCAGCAGCAGCTCCGTGTGCTCCCTCACTGAGCTATTCACGGCCAAGAGGGGGTGGAATGAACACAGCAGTTGTGCTGGGAAGTGCAAAGGGAAAGAGCACCAAAGGCTTCCCTCTAGTGACAGTACCAAACTGCAACTGGATCAGAGTCTGGAATATCCAGTTTCTAGTGGTAAGAGTTGTGAGCTGAAGTTAACAGAGCAAATGTCCTCCAAATCCCACTGCCGCTAAATTGTCTCTCAATGTTCACATGATAAAAAGTTTTGTTAAGGTCAAGCCTTATGTCCTGTAAGCCCCTGAACCTCTCAGGCACACACCACATGAAGCATGAAGTGTCCTCAACAAGGTGTGTCCGTTTTAGACTTTCCAGGTGTTCCACTACCGAATTTCATTGAACTTTGCATGGCCAAGGAGAAAGCATGAGCATAAAACTGCCACTTTACTGATGGAGAAATTGTGAATTCCAAAAGCACCTTTAAATGGCCTCCCCTTACATTTAAAAAGTATCAAGCTCGCTAAAACTCGATACTAGCACTTTGAATCCTCCTACGTGGGTTGCACCTCAGGTCAGTTCCTAGGTACCATCTAATGTCACCTGAATCCTGGCAGTAGTTAGCACTCAGTTTTTGAGCAGAACCATTTCTCCCTCAGTTTTACTGATAGGAAGGTCAATTCAAGACACTATTCTCATGCAACCGGGTTGTTCTACCCATCAGTCACAAAAATCTGGCTGAAGGAGTGCAAGTGAGCTCCTTAACAAGAAACAGAAAGCCTTCCACAAAGAAGAAGTCTTGAGTGCTTGAAGGGCAGTGGGGATTTTCTGTTTGTCATTTCTCACTGCCCTTCAAGCACTCAGGAATAAAGGGCTTGGCAAAGAGCTCAATCCCTTACACTGAGCTACCCAAGAACTGCTTCTTTTTCACAGGGTATGAACCGAAGTCTGTCTAATTATCACCCTTTCTGCACCAAGTTTTGTAGCTGTTACAAGTGTTAACCTTTTTTAATGTTCCATATTGATCATTTCTACTAAGAAGACTTGTCAATAATCAACTATGAGAAGAGGAGAAAGGGAAACTCTATCAGTTCCAGTTAATTGATTGTAACATAATAATATGCAACATTTGGGTACACATCTGGGCTATTTGATCTACAGTCAATCTATCAAAGCAGTGAATTTCAGCACTCAGAGGCATTTCTGTGTAGACATACTTTTTCAATTTTGCCTGCAGCTTTCTCTCTTTCCATTTGTGCTTTCTTTCCCAAGGAAACATCTCTGCAGAGTGACATGAAAGCAGCCCAAAATTCCACCTGTATCACTTTGTCTCCCCTCCAATAGAAACACCAGTGAAGCTTTCATGTCCGACATGCTCAATGTCTTGAAATATTTCTGGGTTCTGGTTGAGCTATT
The DNA here is from genome assembly GCA_013397075.1 of Rhabdornis inornatus. Classification (NCBI taxonomy): domain Eukaryota; kingdom Metazoa; phylum Chordata; class Aves; order Passeriformes; family Rhabdornithidae; genus Rhabdornis; species Rhabdornis inornatus. Next base: position 365,083 of record VWZS01000091.1, read on the forward strand.
CTAACTAGCTACATGAAGTCAAATTACATGAAATTGCTTGAAATTCATTGAAATTCATCTGGTTACCTGAATAGTTCTACAGGCTACTAAATATAAATGCAGTACTAGATTTTAAACTTTAGCTTTTACTTTTTAATAAATCTGGGAAAGTGTAATGTCCTTGCCAAAGTCATGCTATGAAGGCAATATGAAAATATTAAATATGAGAATGAAGAATAACTGAAAGGTATTAAGCAGAAATTGCAAGTAACTGCTGACAGTGCCTGAAAGCTAATGATGTTAATTAACAGTATTCCCAGGGATAGGTCCAAAGAAGGAATGGGGAATGCAATAACACAGACCTGACTTTTCTTTATAGAATTCTTATTGAATATAAATTAAGTCAGGAAATGGCAAGTTCTAATTAGTATGGCTAGATAGGAAAGGAGACAAAATAAACAAGTAGTTGTACCTTCCTCACAATAAATTCGCAAACAGCTCCTATTCTTTCAATTAAACCTCCAGTGTAAATGTGTCATGCCCCCTCCTTTATTAGTATCATGGAAGCAGAGCAAGTGTAAGTTGCATCATTATTTAGTCAAGAAGATGGATGAAGTTTATATTAGAATATAAGACCATCCTGAAAAAAAAAACCCACAATAGTATGTGTTTTCCTTGAAGAGTTCATATACCTGTTCTCTCAGTATGTTGCAAGTCAAAGAAATATCAGGGTTTCCAAATCCCAGTTAATACAAGAATCTTTTCCTCAGTCAACTTCCAATCTCAACAATAGAGGACAGTTAACAGCCCCATTGCAAATCTGGATGTAAATATATAATTTTCTGGCCAAAAGTAACACCACAGATTCAGACAATACTCAGCTATCAATATCAGCTGTGTAGACAGTGGGACTTATCAGAATGACACAGCAACACTTTATTTGGGTTTTGATTCAAAAGGAAAGTATTCCTTTAAAATGCTACTATTTCTGTTTCTGCTTCTCTCCTGCCTTCACTTTGATGAATAAAACAATTTGCAAGGCAACCCATATCAAAACAATTATTTCTCACATGAAGCTGTGTTTCGAATAATAAAAAAATAAACAGTACTTTAAGAGATGGTATTTTGGACTAGTACACAACACAAAAATATGTTCAGCAAACAGGCATGAGGCAAGAGACACAAAACCTTTATGAGGGGATGTGTTGGTTTTGCATGGCCTGGCTCTTGGTAGCAAGGGGGCCACTGAGGTGACTTCTGTGAGAAGCTGCTGGAAGCTTCCACCATGGCTGGCAGAGCCAATCCCTGATGGCTCTGAAGATGGACATGCTGCTGGCCAAGGCTGGGACAATTAGAGATGATGGTAACACCTCTGTGATAATAGATTAAGAAGAAAATCAAAACAAACTGGGGACATGCAGCAGCTCTTCTTCACGCATCACATAAAATTCAAAAACCCCAGGTTTCTGGGATCTAACATCAGCACAGTTTGAATTCCAGCTAGAAAAGAGGAGAAGGTGAGAACATGTGAGGGAAACAACCTGGAGACACCAAGGTCAGTGGAGAAGGAGGGGCAGGAGGTGCTCCAGGTGCCAGAGCTGAGATTTCTCTGCAGACCATGGTGAGCACCATGGTGAAACAGCTGTGCTCCTGCAGCCCATGGGATCCATGGGGGATGCAAAGATCCATGCACAGTCCATGGGAATCCATGGGGATGCAGAGATCCAGGGGGNAAGAAGAAAATCAAAACAAACTGGGGACATGCAGCAGCTCTTCTTCACGCATCACATAAAATTCAAAAACCCCAGGTTTCTGGGATCTAACATCAGCACAGTTTGAATTCCAGCTAGAAAAGAGGAGAAGGTGAGAACATGTGAGGGAAACAACCTGGAGACACCAAGGTCAGTGGAGAAGGAGGGGCAGGAGGTGCTCCAGGTGCCAGAGCTGAGATTTCTCTGCAGACCATGGTGAGCACCATGGTGAAACAGCTGTGCTCCTGCAGCCCATGGGATCCATGGGGGATGCAAAGATCCATGCACAGTCCATGGGAATCCATGGGGATGCAGAGATCCAGGGGGATGCAGAGATCCACCCCAGCCCATGGGGATCCATGGGNGCTGCCAGGCTGGAGCAGCCTGTCCCTGGAGGACTGCAGCCCATGGAAAGAGAGAGCCATGTCCCAGCAGTTTTGGGAGGGCTGTGTGCCCGTGGGAGGGACTCAGGTTGCAGCAGGTGTGGTTTGGCTGCTGCTCCTGAGATGGAGCCAAGCTGGAGAGGTTCATGGAGAACTGTCTCCTGTGGGAGGGACCCCATGGTCTCACAGGGAAGAACTCCTCTCCCTGAGCAGTGGAAGAAGATCTCAGTGATGAACTGACCAAAACCCCCACATCCAGTCTCCTTGAGCTGTTGGTAGGAAGGAGGGAGGGTTGGGGGAAGAAAATGTGTTTTTAAGGGCTTATTTAATTTTCATTATCCTCCTCTGACTTTGATGGTAATAAAATTCACTTTGCATCTCTAAATTGAGCCTGTTTTGCCCTTGGAGTGTTTTCTCCCAGTCCTAATCTCAACTCATGGACCTTTCATTCAATTTTTCCCTTCTCCTCTCCCCAGCTGTGGCAGGGTAGGATGAGTGAGTGACTTTTGTGGGCACCTGGCAGTTGGTCAGTGTCAAACAAGGCAGGGGAAACAACAACAGGAAGATAGCCTGGGTGTTTTGGCTGAGAAATGTTGTGTAGGCACAAACACCATCCTCGTGTGAAAGCCATATCTACAAAGAGCTGCACACACTGATCTTTTACTACAAGATACCCTTCCTGCAAAAGGCACTGCCAAGAGGGAGACAGCACCTTGGCTGAGAGAGAGTTAATGAGGGATGAGGAGGGAAGCAGTGACACCATGGCAGCAGCTGTGACTCAGGACTGTGCTTCAGAACAGCTCTGTGCAGATTTGCTGGTTCCAGCATACAGGATCAGCTACTGGTGCCACAAATCAACTGGGAATATCAACTTCTTTGACAGCATGAAAGTCCTCAAGAGGCAAACATTAAAATATCACTTAATGCGTGTACTGATCTCTGCTTTGGCTCCCTGATTTGTAATTTTTTCTTGTTCAAACTGATGGATGAACTGAATGTTTTTAATTATTTCCAGGCTATGCCCTTCAGAATTGCATTGCTTTCCCTGCATACAGTACTTCTGTCCAGAGACTCCCTTGCTTCATTAAGATGGAAAGTCATTTCAGTTACAAAAAAGCCAAAGTAATCGTGTTTTAATCAACTGAAGTGCACACAAGCTGCTACCATCCTAAGTACCCCGTGACACAAAGGCAGCAGCACGAGGCTGCATTGCCTGCTGCCTGTGGGATGGAGGAACCCCAGATTTGCCTGCTTTAGAAATGACACCCACAGTTTCACTTAGATGCCATGTCTGCATCTCTGAAGCTGACTTGGACATAAAAGCACAAGAACAATGGAAAGTTATGGTGTGTTAGCACAATACTAGCACAGGAGAGGGGAAAATGAAGCTCTCTTTTTGGGAAGTGTTCTGCTTCACCACAGCTACTGCTCAAGAATAAGCCATCAGTCAGAGTTCAAAATTCCTCAAATAGATTGTATTTAAACTATTAGAAATTGTATGCTTGACAATGGTGGGATTTAAACAAAGAACTGAGAATCCAGGACAAATGTGTTACCTGAGTTACAAAGGAACTCACACATGAAAGCAAGCTCAAAGAGACTAAAAAAACCCCAACCCTCAGCAGCTTGGCAAACGTATGTCTTCCAAAAATAGGGGGAAAAGAAGCTCTTTACTCAAAGAGCTGTGATTAACTACTCACTGCTCCAAAGGCCAAGCTTGGAGACTGGGAAACAGCCACAGAAACACTCCCTCATTTCCCCAGTGCACAGGAAATAACCATCCAACCTGTCTGGCAAGGACTGGACATGTGTCACCTAACCCCAGCACCCCCTGTCAGAGTTTGCCCATGTGTGGGAAGTGACAGCACACACTTGCAGCTTCACTGGGGGCTCAAAGGGATCAGATTATGCAGATGTGCTGCACAGGTTTGCTTCTTTCCTGATGTACAACTCAAGATATGCTACTGCTTTGCTAAGCCTTCTTTGCTTGGCCTCATTAATTCTATCTGTATTAAAATGAGATACTGTGTGTAGCTTAGATGGAACCTTTGAAAGCATTTTTCCAAATCAAACTATAAGTTTACATTAGAAAAAGGATTTATGGCACATTGTTAAAACAGACACACATATTAAGTCTGTTCTAATTAGGCCTTAACTTTCATAGAAAATGCTTTTATTTTAGAGGTTTATATATTTCAAAAGTATTCCAGATGTGTATACAACATCTATATTTTATATAGATGTAAAACCAAATAATTTGCTATGGTAGCAATTTTTAACTAAATTTCTTTACTGAGTAATTTAATTCAAATATGCAAACAATTGGACACCAGAGTAGGTTAGAATCAGATACGGGCAGGTCTTTTATACTGCACAAGCTGAGTTAAGTTTAAATTTAAAAGAAAAAAAAAGGGGGAAAAAAAACTGTCTTAATTTTCTGACCAGTATTTTTGGGAAAATCTTCTTCCAGCTAAATTTTTTTCATGCTTATCAGAATTCTGAGTACTATTCTATTAATCGTTCTGCAATTAAGTACACATTGTTGTCTCTTAGAAAAGACCTAAGAACGGGGTGTATGTGGATAGGACACTTGACACAGATGTTCCTGAAATGCCATAACAGCCATTCCAGAGGATATTTCACAAATCTGTTTGGATGAAGCAAACAAGAGCACTCTGTGCAGAGAAGCCCTGTAAAGGATGAGCTGCAGATGCAGACTTGAAGTTATCATTTTTATTAAAAAATACTTCAGCTGTAGTTGAGTCTCAGATCAGAGCAAAACACCAGAGGCAAACCAAAATTTGGTCTTGAAGCAGAGACAGAGGAAAAGGCAGAATGGTGAAACTAAACAGTGTTACACAAGGAAGATGAAGGCTATTTTATTGTGCTGCTGGTAGCATTTGCAAAAGAAAATAAAGAATAGCTCACAGTGGGTTTCACTGTGTAGTAGGACTGGATAAAACACAGGCCAGGCTCAAGTCTGGAAAATCATGGTCACACAAGTGGAAGAGAAAAGAACACCATGAAAACCAACATAAACAATCTGTAATTGAGAGAATGAGTCTGTCTCTGCTATTCCTTCTGTGTTTGGGCACCAGTGAGATGTTGGTCATCATCACATCTGGCACCTAAGAGTTACTGATCACTCCCTTCAACTGCATGTACAAGACACCAGTGGTTTATTTATGACCAAAAATATTACCCTTTTGGCAATAACATCAAAGACCTGGTAAAAATATGGATAGTAAAGGTGTAGTATAACAATAAATTAAGATTTTGATTAGTATAATAGATCTGTGCAATATAACTTCCCTGACTTCACTGCACTTAAGAGGTTTCTATCATGTAGATTTAAATCTAAGTCACAGACTGTATCATGAGAAAGACAACTAAAGGAAGCCAAATTGAGATGTCACAAGTTCAGAAAACATCGAAGAGATTGGCAAGTGCTTCACCAAACATTTATATTAAGCAGGAATTATTGTTCTGATTACATCTTAAAGCCAGTAAATTAATAACCATCTTTCTAAATGGTTACTCATCTCCTCCTAGCATTTATTTTTCATTTTTCAAAGCAAAGCACATCAGTACGAAATATTAATCTCCCAGATAAGTTATCTTTATGAAACATTACTACAAAAACATAATCATAATTAACCACAAAATAGTTATACCTGCTCTTTGCACTTTTGTGGGATTTTATTAATAATAATTAGTCGTGGCACCAAATTTAAGAGGTAATTGCACAAAGTGTGTGGATTTGCTACGAGGTACCAGATCTTGCTTTAAGTCAGAAAAAATGACCACAACTAAGAAAACTAATCCTAAATTACATTATAATCTGGACACAACAAATGCTCCAGTACTTGTAACTGATTCCATCCAAAGTACTTCCCCAGTTTTTTGATAGGTGACCAAAAGTCTTTCCTCACCTATTTAAATTTTTAACTGTAAAAAGCTCAAAATACTTTTGGAAAGGGAAGTTCATCTTCCCCATCTTATGAGTTAAGTAACTACTCCAAGTAGCTGCATTAATGATGTTACAGCAAAGGCCAAGCAGATCAAATAGCTTAAAATTAGGACCTTAGGGTATAGCAAAAAGGAAGCAGTTACATTTACTGACAAATACAACATTTTCATGGTATAAACAGATCACCCATGCTTTAGTTTCAGTGCTGGTGCTCAGATTTTGCTGGGGTTTTTGGACAGCAGGTTCCTTCCCTGCCTTGCTCTGTAACACGTTATACAACAGTAGAATAAATGTGGTTCTTTAACTGATTGCTTCAGGAACTGGACAACAGCTCAGGAACATCTCCTAAAGCCTGGTGCAGAACAATCAGCCTCAGGTCTCCAGAATGCACACAGGAATGCTCCAGACAAGCTCTATTTCTCTTTAGTAGATACCTTCTGACTTTAATTTGCAGCTAAACGTTTTTGAGAAGCAGCTAGGAGACAGCTTAAGACTCCTGTAAAGTGTCCAGAATTTTTTTCTGATGAAGTAAAAATAATGTGCTCCTTACTTGTAATAGGCACAGAATCACAATATCCCACACAACCTGGAGTTCATTGCTAACAAATTGCAGAAGTGGAGTTAAAGCTCAAACATAAGACAAAAGCATCATGAATACTGTTAGAGGAGCTCTTGGAGCATAGAAATAACCAGAGCAATTTTATTTAAACTACTGTGAATATCAGTTTGTAGCTCTGATTTCAATAATAAAGCATGACTGATCATCTAAGCTGGACTTGCTACCTTAACTGCAGTAAGTCACGATGTGAACTCTCACGTGAGGTGTTTCTGAGAGCTTTCCTGGTACTATGAACATCAACCTGATGGGACTGAGCTTTCACTTAATGCTGTGCAAGACCTTTAGCTGTAATTGTCCTTGTCCAAAAGGCTGTGGATTCATCATGCACGCTTGTTAAACTGAAGTCTTCAAGCAACATTGACAGTGATGACAGCAATTCTACCAGTCTAAAAGCCCCAAACAAATGCCATAATTCAGTAGCATTTCCATTATCCATTCCCCTGTTATTAAGTTATACCTAACGAATGTTATGGTCATGAAGGAAACCCTATACATCAGCTAAAGCTGCCATCTAGCATTTTCACACCTTTATTATTCTATTTTCAGGTAAATATCACTGTAGAAGTCAGAAGATTAGAGAAAATCTGATTCTGTATTGTTTGCCTCTCCAAAAGTGTGCAAATATGATCTCACTTACACATAACTCCAGTGTGTGTTGTCTTTACAGCAGAGTGCTCCATGCAAGCTGTCTTTATGATTAAGTACTGTCCTATCCGAAGTTCCAGGGTAGAAGCCATACAGCTTTGGGTAAATACACAAAGGACAGCTTGTTTTTCTTTTTTAGATATTTAGCCTGGAATGATAACCTTCAGCTGATTCTTGTTCTCCTACTGGTCTTTTAACTGAGGTTAAACAATCACTTTTGTTCCACTTTTGTTCATCTCGGTTTCCTCATCTGTAAAAGGGTGAAAGTTATGGAGTCTTTCACTCCATTTCACAATTTTTATGACATCTATACATAAAGAGGCCTGTCAAGGATTATTGTTGCTATGAAATATACATTAATTATGATTCACCATTGGTCTATTTGTCATTGCATTAACAACACTTGCTCTATCAGTCTAGAAGAAAAGAAACTTATGGCTTTTATTTCTGAATAATTACTTTACTTTCTTTCTTTGTTTAGGGATAAAATATAACATGGGATTCCAGCAACCAAAAAAAGTAAGTTTTCAGAAGTACATAAAGAAAATTGTACCCATATTCTGAGTATGGAGTACAGATAGAGATGGCTCAGATAAGGCCACTACACTGGAGATGAAGCACTGAAAAGGAAAGATGCATCAAAAGCTTAGCCATGAAAATGTAAATTTTCCTTTTAAAGTAGGAATTTGATAAGCTATGCAACTTCAGTTTTATGAATTTTTTCCTAGACTGGATAGTACTAAAAGGTATTGTAAACTTTGCATATATTAATATTCTGTATGAAATTGCACTGATCAAATGAATGCCTTGAGAGGTACTTAAAAACAGGCTAAAGAAAAATTCTGGTGGAATTCCTCCATCTAGTGGCAGTCAGGCTGCACGGGGCTGCCTCTAGTCCACAGTCAAAGGACAAGAGCAAACTGTGCAAAGCAACACGGTGCAGCTGCCAGCTGTTGCCAGCTGCCAGCTGTTCCCAGATGCCAGCTGTTCCCAGATGCCAGCCGTTCCCAGATGCCATGGCCTGCCCAGGTCGGTGAGAGGGACTGAAGCTCCTCTGCAGCTCCAGCCCGACCTGCTGCATCTGGGCTTACAATGACAGAAGACACTCAGGTTTCCCAGGAACTGCAGGGTCAGCAGCAGCGTCATTAAAGGTCCAGAATTCTAGGAAGCCTGAATTTGATAACTTTTAAATATCAGCCATGTCATGAGTAAATAGGATTGAATTACAGTCAGTCTTGTAAAGGGTAATATTTAGAAATACATTTGGTATTTACAGAGACAAACTTTCTTCTGACTACAGAAACAACCTCTGAAGATGAGAGTAGAGTACAACAATCACTCCCAACAATGGAACAGTGTTTTGCATAACAAATTATCAGTGGGTTTCCCAGTCTGCACATCACATTCACTACCAGAGCACCTAACCTGAATTCTGCAAGTGTCCAAAAACTTGTGTTTAAAACTGACCTGTTGTGTTCAAGTTTTGTATAGTAATTATCAATACCAGAAAGTCACCTGCAAAATACAACTTGGTTTTTTGTTCTTTTGTCACCAATGTTTTTTGTAATGAATTCTGAACCTCTTTTCTGAGATTTTTTATTCTCTAACCCTTTAACAAGAATGTGACAAGATATAACCTCCATGGCAGAACAAGTTTGTCACCTCTTGCAATGCTTCTCTCAGACAACAAAGACTTGTAAAATTGATTAAGATTTAATCTGCCACCTGAAAGAGCATGACCCTTCTAATCCCCAACTGTACACCTTAAAATTCACAAAGTATCCCATTTTTAAGCCAGTTTTAAATACTATCAAGGAAACACTGAAAATCAAAAACTTAAATTTAAAATGTTAAACCCTCTAACTAAGTATTTTGGGTCAGCAATAAATATTCTGCAACTACATATGCTCCTCTGTTGAAATACTCCATGGTAGTTCATATGCTACTCTGATCCAGGTTACCTCAAAATGGGGATGACACTTAAACAGTAACCAGAACCTAATTCTAATCTTAGAGGCGTAGAAAGGATTCAATTCAGCTGCTTTGGAAAGCAGGAAGTAATGGAGTACACCTGGGCTATATGCAGGAAGTATTAACAGAGAGATTCCCCCAATGAAAAAGAGCAAGTCCCAGCGAGCCTTACCCATAGACCTGCTTTACTTACTCAGTTTTCCCTGCCCTAATCCGAGCCACAGCTTCATTCCCACCTCTCACTGCTTCTCATCCAGTCCCAATCGCTCTGCTCTCAGGCTCACATCACTCAAGCCTCCCTTTGGGGTCACCTTTGTGCTCCTCTCACCAAACCCATTTCTTGTGTGCCAAACCACTGCATTTTCACTGACTTCCTTCCTGATTCCCTCTGCCCACATTTACATCTCACTCCACCTTACAAACTCAACAAACCCCCTTCCCTTCCCTCTTGGGCTTCACTCTGTGCCAAACTGTTCTCACTGCAAAGATGAATTACTGACATAGGGGTGGTGGTGGGAAACACACAACCCAAACAAACAAACAAACAAACCCGTCCATTTGTGTGAACACAGGGGCCCTCTGGAATAATTTAAGCAAGTTTCAAAATATTCAGATACTGTTTTGTAGAAATTTGAACAACATCTAAGACAAAAGTATCTGTCAAGGTCTGGATACACCACCTAAAATACACTAATACAATTAAATCCAAATGGGAACTAGAATTTACTGGAAATTTAGATCAGTTTCATCTCTGCCTTTGAGTTTCAGATAAGCACATCTAAAAGTTACAAAAGATCCACGTGAAGTGGTGAAAGCTGTAAGTAGTGACAATCTCTCATTTAATATCTTTAATCTGTTTTTCCTCAGGACTGTGTTTCCAGCAATAACCAGGACAGAAGATTAAGAAAAAATACCGCGGACAGAGCAGCAACAGTTAAGCAGAGCAACTCATTAGAGCCATCTGAAAGTGTGCCCACCAAGCTTCAAAACACTGACAGAAGGCAAAGCAGCATCATGTTTGCTATGAAAGATCAGCAGAAAGGTGAAGAAATTAATTCCATCAAGCTCTATAAACGCAGGAGGAGGTTTATAATTAAAAAGAGCCCAATTCTGATTTCCATGAACAGCTCCATTCTCAACCTGCCCACACTCAAATATGAGGATAGAAACAACAGCAAGTGGAAAAGTCTCTATCAGATCCAAGGAGAAAGGAAGCGCATTATGAGGGAAACTTGCTCAAAATACAAGAGTAATAACAGAAGAATAATCACTCCTTATCATGTGTCTAGAATATTTGTAGAAGATAAATACAGAGTTTTATACTGTGAAGTACCAAAAGCTGGCTGCTCTAACTGGAAGCGGGTGCTGATGGTGCTGAATGGGCTGGCCTCCTCCACAAAGGACATCCAGCACAACACAGTGCACTATGGAAACTACCTGAAACGGCTGGATGGCTTCGACCACAAGGGAATCTATCACAGGCTCAACACCTACACAAAGATGCTCTTTATTCGTGAGCCTTTTGAAAAGCTGGTATCTGCCTTTCGGGACAAGTTTGAGCATCCAAACAACTACTACCACCCGGTCTTTGGAAAAGCCATCATTTCCAGATACCGTGTCAATGCCACCAAAGAAGCATTAAGGACAGGCTCTGGAGTCAAGTTTAAAGAGTTCATTCAATATCTCCTGGATGTACATAGGCCAGTGGGTATGGATATACACTGGGATCATGTCAATAGGCTTTGCAGCCCATGTTTAATAGACTACGACTTCGTTGGGAAATTTGAAAGTATGGAAGAAGATGCAAACTTTTTCTTGCACTTAATTGGTGCTCCACAAAATTTAACTTTCCCCAAATTTAAAGATCGCCACTCCAACGAAGAAAGAACTACCACTAAAATTACACAACAGTATTTTGCACAGCTTTCTCCTTCTCAACGACAGCAAAGCTATGACTTTTACTATATGGATTACTTGATGTTCAACTACTCAAAACCTTTTGAAGATTTATATTAATTTGAGAGCCTGGATATTTCCACAGTCACATCAGTTGTATTGTGTGACAAATTCAGGTGGCATCTGTTTATGTATACTTACCTGTTAGCAAACTATTGGTTGAAGAGCAGGGAAAAACCCAAACCAGAATATAAACAGATGTTTACATCTTCACCTTAATTGCCTCCTTTTTCAAATCATATTTTTTTCTATAATTTCTCCATATGAAATGTATATATATATATATGTATAATATGTCAGGGCCCCCAAATAAAGCACAGAATTTTCCGGGCTGGTGTGGCCTGTGTTTGCCCTTGGGGGTCAGTGTGTTTGAAATGAGGGAAACAGAGCTGGCAATTCTGAAGTGCAGCCATTATTTCAAGCTGCTTACTGTTCAGAAAAAAAGTCTTTAAGTGATGGAGTAGCAAGAAAGCAAATACACTGAGTAATATTTACAGTTTGTTGAAATGTGCAAGGCATGAAGCCATACACAGGCCCTGTGTTTGAAGGTGGATGTTGATCACAGTTTCCTGATATTCTTAAGTTAGTTAGGGAGAAAAAGTCTAATCATACTCACACTGTTCATAAACACACTGGTGAAAACAACTAATACTTAATGACCATGTGAGAGCAGTATTAAACCAGATGTTGCAATTCAGAGTGAGGATGTGTTTTCCTCCTTCAGTATTTCCCTTATGGCACGTTCATCTGCAGAAAGATAAAATGCAGGCGAACACTTGTATCTTTATAAGTGTTATTAAAATTCCTTTAATCCTTTGCATTAACATAAATCTCTGGTTTAATTTTCATAGTCACCAGGAATATCAAATCTTTCCATCATAATAACAAGCAAGAATAAATGCCACTTCCTGCCCAACAGGATAGTTCTTTTCATTGCTGCAAACAATTTGCACTTGCTTATTTTAGTAACAATTATATCTGACTTAACATGCAAAAAAATATTCCAGGTGTTTCAGTTCAATTTCTGTGCTTGAAAGGACTTTCTCATCTCTACCAGCGTGTCTTATGAGAATAAAATACTTGACATTCCACTAGTTACTGTCTCTAGTCACAGAATATTCTGATTTGGAAGTAACCCACAAGAATTCTTAAGCCAAACTCTCAAGTGAATGGCCCATACAGGAATCAAACCCCCAGCCTTGGCATTATCAGCACCATGCTCTGACCAACTGCTGAGACCAGCAGTCTCAGCTCTGTAAATTTTCACTCAAATTCTGTATACAGAACTCTTGTTTACATGTCATTTATCCACTTGACATGGTATTTAAACTGGCCATACTGCAACAAGGATCAAACTCCACCACAATGTCAAACCTGGACTCCCCAGTAACTTCCAGAATTTGTATTTCACAGCCAAGAATTCCACCACAACTGGCATTGTACAAATGCAAACACCTAAGAAACAATGCTTGTTTCAAGCTGTTTCCAGGTTCAGATCCTCATAGGGATAGTGTCATGCATCACAAGAACTGGCATCAGTTTCCTCAGAAACACCCAGTATATTTTTTGGGTTTTAAAAGTTTTAATGGGGAAAAAATTGTTTCCAAATACCTTGTAGTGAAAGCTTCTCTGACAAATACTTTATATAACAAGTCTGACATCACATTTTCCATTTTTGTTCAGAGTAAAATTGGTTGCATTAGAAAAGTAATGTGGAACTTAGAGTGTTCCATGAAACCAGTTAGCCTTCCTTGTGCCCAAGTACCTCATCACTTCCTTGCTGCTGCAGCAGCCCCCCATCCATCCCACTTTTCCATACACTCAAAAACCTGTTGGTCTGCTCACATGAGTGCAGAACAGCCTTTGCATTCAAAGCAGTGTTTCTGCTAGTCCAGATCAGCAGGAGCAGACTGGGGTCTGTTAGCTCAGACTGCCCAGCCAACAGGCAGGCACAGCCACCAGCCTCACTCCACAGGTCACAGGCAGGAGCATCCAGGGGAAAACAAGGCACAGGGATCACTTCCTCCTGCAGATGGAGCAGATTCTGATAGTGGTGGGAACTCTTGGAGGGTGAATTGGGGTGTGAGGAGTCATAGCCAAGACCACCACTAGGAATTTAAGTTAAGCCATCCTTAGCATTTAATGATATTAAGTGCTCTGAGAAGCGATGGTGCTCTGATTGATGCAACTGATGGTCTGTAGCTACAGTCACCAACACAAGGAGAGGACAAATGGGATATTGCAGCCTTTCCAGGCTTTTTCAGGATCTGGTCCTGCCAGCAGGTCAGTGTACCAAAGCTCAGTGTGCTGAGCTCATTCCTGTCAGCAGCTGAACTTCCACTGGGAGAAGAATCTCAGCTCACCTTATTGCAGCAGCACTGCAGCAAAGGGAACATGCAGAGGCATGGGTCAGCTCTGTGAGGCAACCAGAATAAAGCTGGGCATCATTTGGATTCAGACCTCTGCTAGTTTTAGAGTGCTTTAAGGATAACATTGAGGGACTTAATCCTTCAGCTGGGTTCACATCGAAGACCTGACTCTCCTTCCTCCTCCTGCCTCCTCCCAGTTCCTTTTCAGCTTAATCTACACAGCCACATAAATTCATACAGTCACATTTACATCTGAAGTGCTTGATGCATTCCATATCAGCAGTGCTCACTGTATGAGTGAAAAAAATGCCAGCAATACCAGTGCAAAATTGCACTTCTGATTGTATCAAACCTGTGCTTTACCTACCACTACCCCCTCCATATATCTATTTTAATGAATTTACAGTAAAAGATAACAACAGGGAAGTTACATTTTTAATGACTAATGAAGGTGAAGACTGACAGGGTTTATTTTGTCTGGGATAACAAGCATTCTTTAAACAAAAACTGATCAATGATTTGCCTGTTTATAACAAGCTGTATATGGCACAGTAGTATCTGGTTTACAGTTTCTCAAGGAAGAGAGAAGCACCCATCTAATACTCACAGGTACTTAATACTGGCCAGTTGCATTAATTTGGCTTTGTTACTTTCAGCTCCTATTCCCTGCTGAGTAGTAGAAACAAGGTAACAAGTGGTTTTAAAAGAATATTTGTTAGGATACATTTTAAACCCAGAAGAATGCAGTATCTTGAACAAAAAAATCCAAGGCAGCAGACAAGTAAACTAATATTTTCATGTCAAGAAAAATTTTTAAGTAAAAAACAATAATTTTGACTAGATTGTCGGAAGTTTTCAGACTGCTTATTTCCCTTTGGATTATCTTGTCTTTTTTCCCCCACATATAAAATCTTGGCATTTTCATTTCAATGCAATTGAATTTTTTCAGAAGTGTTCATTCTGATTTCATTCCCATATTTTATCCTTCTCTTCATAGAGAAATATTTTTTTTCAATTCTTATGGAAAGTAGAAATCAAAGACTGCACCAAAAAAATCCTGTTTCCAAACAAATAGTTTAGCTCAGAGGTCAGCCAAGGTAAATATTAGACAAAATAATTTTGTCAATCCAATTGGTTTTTAAATTCTTGTTGAGGTATCTTAGGTGAGAGGTAAATTTTGTTGCTACTAGGCTGATTACTGAATGTACTCCTAGCTCTCACTTTAAGTTTTTCAATATTTTTACTCCTGTTCCTTTTCTGCTCTTCCCCTCCACTCACAACTCCTACTGTCCTAGAACTTTGCCCACCCTTGAGTTAGTAACTACAAATAGCACAGGTACTGAGAGCCCCAGCACCTTCCCCACACACAGCTTAAACAAACCTGCCTAACCTCACTCATCTGTGCTTAGCTTGCTTCAGCACTGGGGACACCTCACTTGATTCCATCTGGAGCAGTTCTCCATTATACTGAAAAAATATACCTGATATACTGAAAACTCCTAAAATCCCACCTTGAGATTTCACAATCTCCTATATGGAGTCAAACACTCACACTATTGATTCAGAGGTAAGGATCCAGCTACAGCAGGCACAGAAGGTGAGCTGTGAAACACAAACAGCAGAACAGAATCTCCCAGCACACTCCTCAAAGTGGTCTAAAGCCTAGAGCAGAGAAAGGGATTAACATAGGCACAAAAACAAATTGTGTAAACTAAGTGTGCACTTTATTATCTGCTTTTGCAGAGTCTGAAACTGAAGATAGCTATAATCTTTTAATTAGGGGATAATTTAAGAATTTGATATTGAGATGCTCTGTAAGTGAAATTCATTGAGATCTAAGCAAAATCATGTTCTTGAGACCTTTGTATACCCAAAAAAAGTCATCCTTGCAATGTGCACAAATTAAGTGATGGTGATTTGCTGGGGTTTTTATCATTTAAGTCCCCCCATAAATAATAATATAAAAATTATCATATTTACTTACCATGGCTGACCTCATACCAGAAGTTTATGGGGGCTTATGCCTCCAAAAATAAAGTAATCAAAATATTAAAATTAGTTTTCTTAACTCCTTCTTTCCATAACTTTTCAGAATTTCCATGACAAGGTTCTAATGCTTTCTTCCACAACAATCACCAATGTTTGAGCACATCAGACTGTACAATGTCAAAAGAGAATATGAATTGAGGATAGGAGGTCACTTTTTTCTGCCACAATTTGGACTCAATGATCTCAGAGGTATTTTCCAACTTAATTGATTCTGCAATTTGGTTCACTGGTTTACAGCTCCTCTTATACAATGATTGAAGTGAAGAATTTTTAAAGTTTTTAAATTGTAGGTACTGAATTCTGGTGATTCCCTTCTTCCCCTGCCTCATTTGAGCAACTTACTGAGAAAATCCCCTCTTTGGATGATCAAAGAGTATCCTTTTTGAGAGAGAGGGATACACAGAGTAAGGGAGAGGCACACACATGGGCTGCATGCACCACACTGTACATGAACCTAATCCCATTTCTTTGCACTGCTTTTCCTGTTTGGGCAACACCATCACTGACAGCAAGTGCACACTTATGACAAATCCATGTACAATTATCTGCTTATACACACACAGATAAAGTACACAGAAAAAGACCCTATGCAAATAGCATTATACATACTAAGGCACCTACAAACTTGCAAATGCATGGAGGGAGATATAATGCCAAAAAAATAATTAGAAAATTAGTTCAATGAATATAAAGCATATGCATTGTCTTTTACACAGTTGTTTTTAGCGTCTTTGTACAACAGTACAAATGAGTTTGTCAGGACAATTCAACTGGTACCACATTACCAGGAATGAACAGAAAAAAAGGGAACTTTCTTTTCTGATGTTGTTTCCCTTAACCATGGTTGCTTTCTTGATACAAGCTGCTGACACTGAGATTAAGGATTTTCTTTTCCTACCCCCAACAAGAAATCACAGAGGTAGCTGGGCATATTTGGAATACACTGTACAAATCCCAGCCTCACCATTTCAACTTCACTGACTCTGGAACACATCTGCATGCAGCATCACATTGTTTTCAGAGCACAAGAGAGAGGCAGGGCTGAGCACAGCCTGTTTGAGCTGATACTGCTTCAAGGGATGATTGTCAGGTTGGCATTGTTATGTGTGGGAATTTCAAAGCCTCAGCA
This sequence comes from Rhabdornis inornatus, assembly GCA_013397075.1. Lineage (NCBI taxonomy): Eukaryota > Metazoa > Chordata > Aves > Passeriformes > Rhabdornithidae > Rhabdornis > Rhabdornis inornatus. The sequence continues at coordinate 381,904 of VWZS01000091.1, forward strand.
TGCACCTGCACGCTCCTGAATAATGACTTGGGAAGTGTCCCAAGCTTCATATGGCAAGATGCATGTAATTTTTGTCCAAAGACAACAGCTATTCAAGAAGGACCAGCAATTTGCTTGGCTTCTTCCTCTGGAATCTCACAGGTAAGTCTGTAAACAAACATCTCTAATGTCTTCCAGCATGATACTGGTGTGAAAAATGCACCAGACTCAAGGACAAGACGCCTTTTTCCATTAGCTACACTAGTGACAACAGATACTTACCAGTGGTAAGTCACTTTTGCCAAAATTTCTCTGAACTATCCATTCCAACAGAGTGCCCAGAATTAAACATGCAGTAAAGACTGACAATGGATTCAAGTTTTGAGAATGGCAGGCGCTCCCCCATTCCACATTCAATTTAATCCTGGAATATGTTAAAGCATTATACACAGTGCATCACTTGAGCAGTAAGGGCAAGACAGTCCAAAACTGACACAAAAGAGGAAGACAGACATGACTAAGCCTTGCTCACTGCCATCAAACTATTTCAGTAATGTATTATGAAGCAATTGACACAGTTAGTTGTGACTCATGCAAGAGAATAAGAATGATTGCTTTACCACAAGTCTAAGAGAAACATTCAACCCTGTAAAAATATTTTCTGGTCTGGTTTAAGGAAGAACTCCAAATATTTAGTTTAAAATGACACTTTGGGAAGTCCTATGTATATAGACACGTTAGTGCACAACTAACTTGTACCTAGTAAGGAACATATATACAAAACATATGCTCCTTACATATCCAACATATCCTGTGTGGATAAATCCAACATATCCTATGTGGATAAATCTTTCAAGGGTCATTCTCCTGGTAGTTTGTGCCACGGTGACTTTTACACAATTTGACAAATAAGCTTGTTCAAATTTTATCATCTGTTGCCATTTTTGCCTCCAATTTTTTTTTTTTTTTTACCTGAAGACACATTTATCAGAATTGCAGCAGAGCAGCAGAGGTCAAGTTTTCCATTATGCACCTACTTTGCACGAGACCCAAATTCTTCTGTTTAAATTCAACAATTACAGCAATGCTGGCCCTGTGTTTCACATTCAGCTTTATGGGATCTCTATGGGTGATCTTTTCCAATAATGTCCTCTTTTTTTCATGGAACTTACACTGTCAAGTTAGGGAAAATGAAAGAGGCTTTCACAATCCAACCTTTCCACAGTTATTCTCCAATCTGGGAATTCTGTCCAGATTTATTTTCACTTAATATAGGTAATTTCCTCTCAACATATCCAAACATAAGCATGTCACGAGCTGCAAAAGGTGTTAAGATTATGTTCAAGCAGAGAGAACAGCAGCATGGGAAGCAATGGCCCAAGGCGACTGCACTGAGAGCTTGTCCCAACCCATTAAACACTACTGGAGGTGGCTTCTTTCTCCAGAAAGGAAAGCTCCAGGCTACAGTTCACCTTCAAATTCATAGATACAGACTAACACACATTATGATCACAAGCAAAAGTTCTTTTATCTTTGTTTTAAGTGTGCATCCAGTCAGTATAACCCTTCCTGTGTGCCATGCTGGAGCCACAGAGAAGTCATGTGAAGGTGATGCCAGCCCACACACAGTTCCCTTCACTGAAGTCCACAGGACACAGTTTTAGCTGTCTGTGTGTAAAATGTCAGACAGCTGACCTGTTTCTACAGGATACATCCACAAATCTGTAGAATAATACCAATACTCCTAAACCTAGCAGTAGCCAGCTAACACTTAGGGCAACCAGGTAACTGGGACCGTCAGCCTTTGATTTGCCTATATCTGACTGGTTTGGGTCTCCTCTAGAATTGCTCCACTTATATTTCCCTATCTTTGGTGAGGAGGAAAATGCAGGAATGGTAAAATGTTTAGTGTTTTACACTTCATTTTATTTAATGATTTCAAATTCATTTAATTCACCTATTGCAAAATATAATGGAAAGGAGTTTTCCCCACCAATGTTACCAGACTATTGTTTTCTTAATAATACCAGGAAAAAAACCAAACCAAAACAAAACAAAACAAAACAGCAACAAACACACACCACCACCACCACAACAACAGAAACACCAAAAAATCAAAAACCAAACCAAAGACAAAACAAACAAAAAAACCCAACCAACCGAAAAAAAACATCACTACAGCACAGGTAACCTGCCCAATAAAACAGACAATGTGATAGAGCAAGCAGCTGCAATATTTATATTGTCTCACGTTATATTTCTCTACTGAAATCCATAAAGACATGAATCCTGCTCAAGTGACACACTGTGTACTCATCAAGGTGATACTGTCTTTATAAATCAGGCGTACAGTGACCATTTTAGGCACTGTGGAAAACACAGCAGATATAATATGAGATGGGCTATGAATCTGACAATTCATCCATGTTTATCCTTGAAAAAGGGGGTTTATTTTTATTATCTAAAATAAATCTCAGAACTTCATTAAATCATCCCACCAAAATTGAATGTCAGGTTTATATTACAGTATACAAAGCACACAGCAGCTGGTAATTATCAAAAACATTTTACCTTGGAGCTCTTTCATAGTGAGTTTCAAAACTGACCATTCAGAATAAAAGCTAAGCCTGTCATACTTGACAAAAAAATACAGCTTATGAACACTCCAGAATGAACATGTGCAAAGTAAAATCAATTTTAGAAAAATTCAGAAGATAAAAGGGTTGATAGTACACCCCATTTATCCCTTGTCACAAGGAGTTACTTCTTTCCCACTATTCACCATTTTAGACTATGTAATAAGTAATACTCAGAATTACAACAAAGACTGGCTTCAAACACATTTTCCCACTCCCTACCTTCAGCTCAGAAACCTCTTTCCTTGCAGCTATACCTGACAAGCCAAGTACTCTGAGGTAACACCTTCCAAAATCCTGAGCTTCCCAATCCCACTGGACTTGAAGGCATTGACTCTCCTGTTTCTGCAGTGAAAGGAACTACTGACAGCTATTTAGGGAGCATTATCCACTCACTGACTTTGTATCAACCTTTGACTGTTCAAACCTTTAAAGTATCTGGCTCCTCTTTTCTTGTCTTCAATTCAGATTTTATGTTGTAGCCTTGCAGACTATCTGCAACCAGAATGGTTTCAAACCAAATGGGTTTGTTTCTCACATATCAAAATCTCCTATTCCTCCCGAAACCTCCATAAAGAAATAGGGCTGGGGAGAAACGACACTGTCTGGTTTGAAATGGCCTGAATCTTCTCAGAACTTTTAAATGCTCCTGTATTTAACACTACCTGCACTAACACCTACCTTTTGCAGGTTTAGCATGTGGCATAAACGTCAAACGATGTGAAACAGACAGGTCTGCTGGGTTTGAAAATCTAAGTCAATAGTGTGGATTCACATTCTCCCTGACAACAAACAAAACCTGCAGATGCACTCAGCCTCACTGATCCAAATCTGTGGAACAAATGCTAATACAAATCCAAGTAGATACATCCACACTTCAGTTCTGCCTTCACTGACTGATTGGTAATTAAGGCATATATTTGGTTCCAGAGATACAGAAAAAAACCCAAATCCCAAAGGAAGCAGTCAAATCTGAGCCCAAGGTTATTAATCATACTGCCTCTAATTGTATATAAAGTATCTTTACTCCCTCAAAAATGTTTTTTTTTAATATTATGGGATTTAAATATGTCACAATATTCTGGATATCTTGATTAGATCTCCTTTAATATACTGCCTCTGAATAATTCGTAATTTATTTAACAGGAATGAAGAACTCTTACTAATCATTAAGATTAAGCAGAATTTTTAGCCTGACTAGACTAGCAACAAAAGTTGATAAGGGGATTTTTTTTTTCTTAAACAGTGCTTTTTACTGTCTTCTTGTAATTAAAGTTTCAACCAGGGTCCCATTAGGCTGATAGTGATCCCCCCTGTGAATCAGACAGACCCTCAAGTCTTCAAGTTTCCAGAGTAAAGTCTCATTGGTGACTAACATCTAGGAAGGGTTTGACTAAATCAAGCAAAAACTCACGAAGATTAAAAGCCTAAAGAATTTTGCTCCTCATTGACATTTAAAATACTTTCTACATCATTCCCCTGACCCAGCCAGATCACACGTCCTCACAAAGCACCACAAGGGTTACTTCAGCTAACCTTCCCTTGCAGCCAACCCTGTACAGGGGGAAATTTCATATCAGGCAACCAAAGCACACTAAAGCTCACTATAAATACCCTCTCTCATTCAGTGGCCCCTCAGGATTAGGGCACAAAATTCAGTCCATTAAAAGCCAGGGAGGACAGAACCTGTGCCAAAAAGAAATCCAAGAGAGGGAAAGGGAAAGGGAAAGGGAAAGGGAAAGGGAAAGGGAAAGGGAAAGGGAAAGGGAAAGGGAAAGGGAAAGGCTACACAGAATCTCTGAAGAGAGGAAGAACTGGCTTGGGTGAAGCACTACAGGATCTGCCCAAGGTAGAACACACCAACTACACACTGCAGCTGGGCCAGGACTGGTCCTGCAGTGGAAATGCTTTGGAAGTATTCCTCACACTTAACAGAAGCTGAAGCAGGGACATTCTTCTTTCTTTTATGGCTTCCATGCCCCTCACATCTTTGTAGTCCTCCCACAAGTGTCCCAGCTTTGGTAAAAGCCACCCCATCCCTCCTCTGGCAAGCACTTCCAAATTTCCTTTCTAAACTACAGTAATATGTGTTCTCCACAGGGCTTCACCTATTTATCACCTTCTGATCCTGGCTTTCACAGTTGCTCTTCTATGTTACTCTTACAGTTCCTGTAAGAGTTCCCTCTCAGTCTTTTCCCTTTCCCTCAATCAATGTGCCAGATTGTAAGACCAAATTCAGGCTTTCAGGCTCTCTCCTTCATGGTAAAAATATTTTAGAACTGACTGGGCACTGGTCTACCAGACCACCCAAACCAGCTTTCTTCATTCCCTGTTTATTCAGTTTCTCCCCCTTACAGCTCCTTTGTAGCTAATAAGCATTGATATTAGCATATCTATAAATAAGCATAACTTTGCCATCTTCCAAGTCATGCTCACACACCTTGAAGAAGTTCAATTTAACCTCTTTATTCATAATACTTGTTCCTCTCCACAAATCTAGAAGATTAACCCACAAACACTGAGGGGGCCAGAAGGGCAAATCTGCTGAAAATGGATAATCAGAGCCTCACACTCACAGCAGAGACAAGGTCAATCTTGTCTACTCATCAAGGTCTTTAATACGGTTAAAAACAGCTGTACAGTCAATCAAAAGGGATCCCCAAATGTAGGCAGTGAAAGTCTTTCTGATACCTTATTTATGCATCGATGCATGGCTGCTTTTTTTTTTAAGCTTTTACCAAACATACCTCAAAACAACCACAAGCAAAGGATCAAGGACTGCTCTTAATCAAGCATTAAAATAAAAAGGACAGTACCTTTTGTCATATCATAACAATGTGAGAATTTATATTTACCATAAAACAGAAGCAAGGTTTTATATGGCATCTAATCAGCTGAAGAGTTCACCAATCCCAGTATTGTGTGTTAGTATTTTCAGCTCTAAAGAACTGAAAAAAATAGTGGCATTGTAGCACAGTCAAGGCAAAGGGAAAGCAAATCAAAGCACCAGACGGAGAAGAGGTAGAAATCCATACATTCCAGCTCTGCATTCAAAGTTACCTTCCTGCTTAGAGAAAGATTTTCCCTTTCATTCCTTTCTGAAGAATTCAATATAGCTTAGTGCCAAAGGCAAGATTTCATATTCACTAGAAGAAAAATTCTGATATTCTTTAGGAAGTCTCATTCAGCTTGTCCCAATATGTTTCTCTGCATCCTACTGCTTGCCTGTAGCCTTAAAGAATGAGGATGTTTTTATTACACAGGTGATCTGGTGGCAGCAAAGTATAAACTATTTATGTAAAATACCTTGCTGCAGCTTGGAAGACTTCCTTGTTCCAGTTTTGGGGAAGATAAGGTATTTCATTGGAAGAAGAAGAATTTTAAGATCTAATTAAGTTCCTTAATCAAAAGCATTTAAGTTATGATGCTTTGTGCTGTAGGTATTTAATAGAGCTATTAACCAAGAAAACAAATTATTATTCTTTTTAAATGCAACATTTTCTTTCAGAAAGAAGTAAAAGAAAGATGCTGCCATCATTTACAAGTACAATGCCAAGCACAAGAAACTTAAGTAACTCTTGATCACTGAGTGCTGATCTGCTTCAAAAATCAAGTAACTACAGCCAGGATCACTTGAATTAGAATTGTTAATGTAGTAAAAAGGTGAACAGTTCAATTAGTTCTTCAAAAATAAAAATTGTCACAATGAAGTTTGTCCAAGATGAAAGGCCTCAAACATATCTGGGGATGCCAAGGCCGCCCCAGCAAGAAACACTTTGTTGCTCTGTGGCCAGAGCACTCTGAAGAGGTGTCGTGGTCTCCTGCCATGCCCCAAAGAGCAGCAGTTCTTGCACACCACAGAGCATTTCATACAGTCCCAGGGAAACTGTCAGAGACACTTTGCAAAGGGCCCAGATGGTGCCACTTGAAAGAACGAATTTATTGCAAATAAGAAAATAGTCACAGAAATCAGGTATCTGAGCTATTGCTTGAACCATTGCTAATCTTTTGCAAGACACTATAAATGGATGCATTGGAAGTTTCTTGGAGTTTTCTATAACTTGAGAATCAACACATTGTTTTCTACAACTTGAGAATCAACACCAGACAGAATAAGAGTACTGGTAAATAACCAAAACAGCAGCACAGCACATTGCAGTAGAAAGACACCTAAGAGTCAGCTCTGATTGGCCACTGCTGTTTCCAGGTACCACATAAATACATTTCAGAATGATGAGAAAGAACAAAATGAACTTTCATGTTACTGAGTAGAAGGTACCTACTCAGTCCTCCAGAACGCATCTGTCAAAACACATCTTCATTACCGACTGCAATTTTTTTACTTTTCTGTCGTTCAACCCTATGAAACAAAAGGACCACTTGAAATGAGAACAAGGAAAATGCACCTGACAAATTAAGGTACTTTATTTATCCATAGAAAATTTACCACATTGTATGATAGGAACTACTTGGCACACTGTTACTTCACTTCCACTTAATTTTTGCCATACTCTTCAGGGTCTCTTTCTTTACCTTGTTGTTTCCCCACAGTCATAGATTATTTAAATATCTGTCTTGGAAGAGGTGGTCTTTTCCTTTGAAAACTGGAAACATTAGTTTGCATCCTAAGCAACAGTGATCTCAAGTTTATAAAGAAGGCGGGGGCAGGGAAAGGAACTTAACCTTTCATAAGCTTTCCCATTGGTTTTGAAAAATCTGGCAGCTGCCCAGAGGAAAAGATTGTCCCAATAATAGAGGCTGTGCTGCTGAAAAATGTCATTTCTAAAACTGTTGATCATTAGCAAAATACCATAGATCAGGATCTTTTTAACCAGAAGCACTAGCATAACTTGAGAGGGTGACTAAAGCCAGTGAAGAGTATTCCCCATAATTACTGAAAAATGAAACTAATTTCTTTTCACCCTGAACAGCTTTCACCTCTTGCCAGAGGCATTAATGTAGAATAGGGATGTTAATAATGAGGATAGTAGGAACAAGAAGTGTTTCAAGATTTAAAGGCTGACTTTTTAATGGTGTTCATGTTGCAGCATGGCATGCCATATAATTAATGCAGCTCCTTTTTACCAATTCAAAAATGTGTACTTCTCTTCACAGAGCTGGAGTTCTGACACTATTTAGAGCAACTCTTGGCCCTTTTGAATCCTCTCTTATCTCAGATCATTAAGTGCTTTGGGTGACACCACAGCGAGGCAACTTACTTTCATTTCATAAAGTCTTTAATTTCCAAACATAATATAGCTAGAACTGTAGGATGGTTTATGCTCTCAGCACCCCACCTGACAAATAAGAAGACTGACAAAGTGTAGGTGTAGGAGAAGAGATTACAGGCAACCTTGCCCCTGATAAGTCACAGTTGTACTAATCACCAAAGAATCCCCACCCCTGTCATGCCTTTCCTACAGTTCACATACATTCAGAGCTGCACAGACTGACAGTTTTGCTGTTACTCTGTAGAAATTCAATTGATTTGAATCGCAGCAGGCCTAACACACTCCCAAGTTTTCTTGGGAAAAGAAAAAAGAAACAAAAAACCAGAACACCAGCACATACCCCACCTGAAAGAGCCAATTTTCAAAATTCCCTATTTCTCCTCAATCACTCTAAAGCCAGATTTGAGGAAAATCTCATTTATTTTATTTAGGGTGAGGGGGGGAAAGTGTACTAACAACTTCACAGCTGTATTCCACATGCAAATTTAGATTAATGACCAGCCAGGTTGTCTTTGCCCTTTGACCCTCAATTATTCCCCTTACTTCAGTTCCCAGAAAGTTTAGGAGAGCCTACACAGTAATCGAAGAATTTAATATTTTGTGGCTTTTAATCAAAGAACTAATACTGTTGCACGGCTTTAGAATTCACACTTCTATGACTGCATTATTTCAAAAGACAAAAGTATCCTTTGTTAATGATGATAGTCTTGCCACTATCTGCTGCCCTGATCTCACATGTTCACTGTAGACTTTAGTTGCAAAGTATTTTTAAAATACAGGGATGTTTCATGCACTGTTGAAATGTTGCCCTGTTTACTGAAATAGCCTGAACTTGACTTTGTGACATTGGATGATAGGAGAGAAAAAAAAAACAAAAAATAAACCCACTGCATTATTTGGAATGTAAACATGTTGTAAAACACCAGCACCAAATCCCTAAACATCTAGTACAGAGAGAGGCCAACAGGGCAAGGTTTCTATAAGTCACCTGGGAGTTTCCCCTTTGCCATGGACTTTTTCTCAGTCACTTAAATAAAAGGAACCTACAAATGTCTATTCTGTATCTTCTGTAAGTGATAACATTTCCATGAATAGCACAAATTGATGGGGAAAGTACCTTCTCTAATTACTCACTGTGAAAGCAGAGAGTCCAAACTGGAATTCACAATCAGCTTAAATAATAGTCAGTCTAATGACTAGTTTGGCAACAGACAGAAGCTTGAAGGAGCAAGATGAATTGCTGCAGGGTTATCATGGAGGAAGCTGCTGCTTGTGAGCCAGGAGCTGTTGAAAAATCTCCTCTGAGAGTTTGAAGAGACTTGCAGTAAAGGACCACAGAGATCCAGCACCAACTGAAAGAGTTATAAATAATTTTTGTACCAATGCACTTTCCATACACAAGCAGACAGACGATGCAACATCCCCAAAGAGACCAGACAAATTTACAAAGATCATCCTCATTGAAGAGAAGACTGTAAACGTTTTTAATGTACTGCAGCAGCATGAAAGACAAGGACTGTAGAATGAAAACTTACATTGTGAAGGTGTCACCTTCAAGATTTACACAAATATTAAATTGTGAAGGCTACAAATAGAGCAAAAAGAACAAGAGACTGCTTTCAAATAGATATGCAAAGGCTTACATGGGGTAAAACCGATTGGTTTCTGCTTCATGATGATCCATGGCTATAAAGATACATATAGATCCATATTCACAACCCTGACGATGCCTAACTCTGACAATGTCTGTGGCATGGAGAAGCCCTTCCCACCTTTGCTCCAAAACACATTTGCTCATTTCCTATTGCTTCTTGTAAAGGATATAGAAGTTTTCTTTGCCATTTCTGGCAGTGGGTATTACTGTATACACATATTAACTCTTCCAGTTAACAAAAGATGGCTTCTTAGCCAATGAGTGATTTTTATCTTCAAAAGGCTTCTGATGCAGTAGGGACAGAATTCTGTACACTTAAGGAACACTGAAAAGGCTGTGGAAGCATTGCTGATTTCTGCATACATATCCAGTGTAGAGGAAGCCTGGGGACAATGTTCAGCAGTGGTCTTCTGCACCACTCACTTTAAAATGGACAAGGGATGAGGGAGAAAATTTTAAAAAGGCAGCACCAGCTCATTTATTTCATTTGTGTGGTATGTTTTTTTAATTCTTCTCTGGCTTTGCCTCTACATTAGCTAGCTAACTACCCTGACCACAACCTCTCAAAAACACAGGCTTGAATCCTGCTCCATTCCATCTCACTCACTTTTCACCAGTACACACAGCATTACAAAGCCCAGGCTTTCTTGTGCTGAAGTCAAACTTCATCTAGCTATTTTTCTCTGACAGCTGCAAACCACAAAAAGTAGTGGTGATATATTTAGGCTGTTGTCCAAAAATACCAGAAATGTCTGCTTCTTTTATATTGCTGTACCTCATGTTATGGTTTGAGCGAGCCCACATCAGGCCACAGCAGAACCACTTCGCATTCTCCAGCCATGAAACCAGCGCTACTGCAAAAGAACAGGGGGAACCCTCTCTCTGCATGGCATAACAAATGAGCACCACAGAAACCTTGTCATTTCCACCTCAGAACAGAAGTGAGATGAAAAAATGGCTGACTGCAGAGCTTCAGGGAAGGTAATTTAAAGACTAGTCCTCTCCCTGGCCCAGGCCAGAAGTAGGATCTGAGCAGAGGGTGGTAGATGAGGAGAGGGGACACAAAAGTTTTTAGAGAGCTGTCACATTCAGATGGCTGCTAGGAATTCTCAACAGACATGGCAGAGCCCAGGCAACCATTTTGGAAAGGTTCCTTACTGAGAACACTAAATTACCACAATTTCCAAATAATTGCAAGCCCTGTGTATTTTCTGAATTCACTTGTACAACTAGCTCACAACTGAGCAAAGCCCAGCAGCTCCCAGAGCCCATCAGTTTCTTGGGTAGATGGGGCTTAAGGGCAGGTACCATAGCACAGCTGGAGCTCTGCGAGGGGCTGGAGGAGACATTTATTCCTCCTGACACTGTAACTTACTGTGTCGGTCACAATGTTATCTGGGTCACCGCTGCAAGTTTATGAGGCATCAACAGCAGCTCTGCTTGCAGGCTTCCTCTCAGAACCCACAGCAAGGTAGTATTAGCATCCAGTCCTGAGCACTGCAAAACTTAGATTACAAATCTAATCCAGGCAAAACTTCAGCTCCAGAAGAGAGAGGGGAATTATCAGAGAAGAGTAGCGTCATTAAAATGCATTCTGGCTGTCAGACACCCAGCACGAGGATTGTGCTGCAGCTGGCAGCCAGCCCATCTTCAAGAGGAAACTTACTACATTTACTTGTTCATTTTCCTCTCCCTCCATTAGCCTCATAAACCAGTTGTGAAGTGTAACGGTGGTGGAGTTTTGCACCACTTAGTTAGTGGTTTGTCTGGATTCTCCCCTGTCTTCACTCAGAGCCACGATTAAAAAACACACGAAAGAAATGGATTTTCTCACGATTGGGCTTGGTTGTTTATTAAATCTCATCAAAAGTCCAGAAAGTTTAGCAACACTCCTAGCCACCAGCTAGAAGCGAGCAAAATAGAGCAAGATCCAGCTACTACAAGGTTTCTTAAAGCTAAATACTCTAATAGAGAAATAACTCTTATATTATTTATACTTTTAACCCAATAACCAAATTCCCGTGACCCTCAGTGCAACACTGACTGACCAACCAGAAACTACAACCTGAAACCATGAAGAAGAAGGAAGATGAGCACTGAAAGAGACACCATCCAAAATCCTCCATCTTGTCCCACACCTATTACTATATTATAAAAACCCCAAATTTCAAACCCTTCACCATGTGAAATCACACACTCCTATTTAACTGCACACCCGTGATTTTAACTCCATCACTCAAATTCTGAAGCCTTCTCCAAAGCCCCAGGTCAAAAGCAGTGCTCTCCGGGGGGTCGGTGTCAGAAAGCAGAGAAAGCCCCAAGCCCCAGCTTTGTGGGATGCAGCAGCGAGGCAGCAGAAGGCCGTGCATTGTCACCTCGGCCCGCACAGGTTGTGTGGGTGCCGCTGTGTGTGCAGGCAGCCCCGGGAGCCGCAGGGATGCGGTGGATGCGGTGGATGCGGTGGATGCGGTGGATGCGGTGGATGCGGTGCTGCTGTGCGGTTTCCATGGCAGTGCCGAGCCCCGGGGCTGCAGCCCTGCTGTCTGTGCGCTCCCGCCCAGCCTGCACACACTCAGCACGTGCTTTCTCGGGGCTGCACGGCTACTGCTGCTCCTTCCTTCCGAGCCCTCGCAATACATCATTTCCTTTGTCTTTGCCTTTCCCCACACCCCCACTGTCGCTAATTAGGCCGGCACTTAATGGAACCGACAATACTTGTGCTTACCCAATTAAGCAGGTGCACAGAGAAGCTGGACTGTCTCTGCAGAAGGCAGGCATGACACTAGAAAAACCTCACCTCTCACGGTTTTTTCCAACATATTTATTTTCTTTCCCCATAGGAAATATTAGGAATTAGGTGCATTCAGAATAGAAAACACAAACTATCTGCTCTGAAATTTATGCTTCAGATGTTAGGTTTTTTATTTCTTTTCATTTAATTAAATTAATTACGTCACGGGGGTTGCTTCAGTCAAAAAAAAAAAAAAAACAAAAACTATTTACAAAACCCCATACTGTATGACAGAAAAAAAAGTCCCAGAGTTGCTAACCAGGAGATTACAAATGTACCTGTAAAAACAAGCAACAGCCACCAATATTCACCTGATGACCTTCACCCTTCCTGCTTCCCCCAGGAGGAAAAGACTGTAAGAGTGAAAAACATTCTTTCAGGTACAAAATGCCCAACACTTGGAAAGGAAATAAACAGGTATTTGCAAAAGCGACCTCCTGCCCTGCTCTGTAGGATGACATTAGAACAGGAGTAAAGGCTCAGTGTCCAGATCTAGTTGTGATTAACACAGGATTCAAAGACAGAGAGAAGGAATTTAGTTACAAGGAAAATTGGCTGCTCTTTCATCTGAGCCTTTCTTCTGTTTTTCTGTTCTATCTGAAAAAATATTTTACCTTAGAAGAGGAAGAAAAAAAAAAAAGACAAATTTTGTGTCATTCCCTTTTCTTTCCTATGACAAGCTGTCACTTCTAGACATGGAAACCATATCACCATGTTGCTGGAGAGAATAAGTGGGGCATGATTTCTCCTTTCCTTTGATATGAACAAAGATTAAAGTAATAAAAAACTAAGAAGTTGAGAGTGAAGGAAAAGCAGAATTTTTCAGCAGAGCTGATGTTATTTTAGTATGACATTCTGTGAAGCAACAGTGGCATCCAGTGGTAAATTTCCATAAGCAAGTTTCATATCCTACTTTCACTAAGTTTTGGCTTACATCAGATTTTTAAAATTTCTTCTTTGGCAACAGGTTCTCAGGAAACCTTCCCCTTCTTCCTCCTACTTACACCTCCAAAACAGCCACCATGTACCCAGTCCTCAATACCAGTAATGGAGACCAAGCTATCAGTTTTCTCAAAGGCTGTACATTATATCTGCATAGTCAGAAATTCCAGTTGTTACTGAGAAGCTGCAACATTGACACAAACACATTTTTAAATCATTCTCAGAAAAATAAAGGGCATTTTTCTCCTAGTGCCCACAAGAGTGCAGCAAATATAATTCTGTACTGTCCCTTCCTCAGTCCCCCTTCCCATTTTGTTTTTCTGCAAGGCAATATGATCATTCTTTTCTCATTTAGTGACATTAAGATTATTTCCACTTTATGATATCTCCTAAGCAGATGCCCTGGGCAAAAATGAAGGGCTTATAATTGTAAGAGTATACTACAGAAGAAAGTCGATTCAGTGAATTTATTATGGTATTTTCAGGCTGAAATCACATTTACAGTTAACAAAGCACCTTATGCTAGCACAAGCTCAGTATCACTGTCAGTTATAATTTGGTAAGAAGAAGAATTGTCTCCTCACCAACACAGAGCTAAGAACCAAAACTTGTCAGTCTGGCTTTCAGGTCAATCAAAATTTCTGGTCTGATGTTTTTTTAGTATGTGTCTAGAGATCCTTTAAAAGATCAATCTCAACATCACTTAAATTTCCAAAAGAGTTAAATTAGACTATCTTCTCCCTTTTGATAGGACAATTTCTCTATCTGCACATCCCAAAATAACCTTCAGAAAGCTGAGTTAGACAATGAGGTTCTCTGAAGGAAAGCATTAGATTTGTTTTCCCTCCCAACATGATAAAACATAAAACATCTCATGAAGAAACTGAAGCTTGGCCTATATCCAGTCTTCATAAGACAATACAGTAACAGAGTTAACTGGTTTTTAATTTATGTGGTTCCACAAGCATGAGAGTGCCTACTCAAACTATCCCAAGAAATGCAGACATAACAGGGTAATTACTGCCACGCTGCTGAGAAGGAGGGGGTAGATTAGGAACAAAGTGTTAACACTGAACTAAACTGCACTGAAGTGTATCAGCAAACTCTCTGCCACAGGTCTTCTACACAAACCGATTTGGATTATCCAAACCCCTGCCCACCAGAAGCAGAGCAGAACAATTCACTCTTTGGAGTAAATAATGTCTTTTATTCAGCATGGTACCAAACCGCCAGAATTCATGAATATCATCCATTTGTGACTCTAATGACGAGGTGACCTGAGAAACAGGTTACTCACACATGCTGCTGTTAAATGCCTGATGTGGCTGACCAAGAAGCCAGCCACCTGAGATGAGTCCACCCCATTGCAGTCTAGCATTGAAATGTTGGATTTGTGGGTTTAGGTATTTGTTAACTTGCTTCCCTCATTGAACTGGCTAGTTCCCAAAAAGCATTATTTTTGTGCGAGCAGGCAAAAACTTGCAGATGGAGTCTGCCCCCAAAGCAGGAAAAGGATTCAGAACTCTTATAATATGTTGTTCTAGCAAGTGAGATGCTAACATTAAAAATAGAAGAAAAATGCATAAAGAACAAAAGAAGCTCAAGATTTATTGCCTTCTGATGAAGGGGGAAATCCCAAATGATTGGGGCGGGCAGTTATGCACAGGAGATGAGCCTGAACTACAAAGCAGAACCACGACTGAACTTGTGCTATGCTTGGGATAAAGCAATCTTTCGGTAGCAAAGTGTAACAGAAAAATCTCAAGACTGACATGGAATGATCAATATCCTATGGAATGAAACCTCAGAAGAATCAGGTATTTTAAAGCAGAGCTGAAAGATTAAGATGAATTCTCTTTTTTTTGTTTTCCCCTGGGCCTTTGAGCTGAGCTAGGAGGTTCCTGAACATCCTTAACACATAGAGCTCCCAATGAATTGCAGACTCTTTTTCCTCCACATACTTTGGAAACAAACACAACAAAGCAAGATCTCTGCAGCTCTGAGCCCACCCTGATTTTATGCAAGTTCTGACTCTAGCAATGTGACACCAAGCCAAAGGCAGCTCCAGTTTCCCCCTCCTTCTCCTGCAGAGTTCCTCCCTTCCTCTCCTCCCTCCTGCAATATAAGGCTATTCCCACACTCTGCAGAGAAGCCTGCCCACTGCCACCAGCTCTAAGGGAGCAGAACAGCAGAACCCAAGCAGGGGCCCCAGTGCTGGGCTCCAGTTGAACCTCCAAGCCAGGGTCAGACCAGTATCTCCCAGAACAGCAGCATCAAGTGATCCTGATAATTTGGGACTTGTGCCTGGCAGCAGTATTTCAGAAGACTCAATAAAGAACTCAAGTGTCAAAAAACCTGCTAGGATCATCGTAGTCACTTAGATGACATTTTTCTGAAAAAATATTTGGATCCCCAAAGGTAGCTAAACCTGTACCATATCAATTTATTTTCAGTGTAGATTAAGAGTTTGGGGAGGAATTTAATAAAATAAGCTTTCTTTGGTAGCTTAGAAGAGATCACTATTCATTAAAAACATAATCATGTTGCCATGTATTCCGGTTTGGACAAAATGAAATAGGAGATCACAAAATATGTCACTCATCTGAATTTCATCTCAAGCAGTGGTTTCAAACAACACATAATGTTCCAAATAATCTCATTTATGGATGGGATCTCTCGCTCCTGATACCATCTTTCCACCAGATGTCACACTTCCCCTTTACCTGGTAACTCCAAACCTCAATATAACCCTGTACACAGATGCATGTGTTCTTTTGCTGACCATTTCCACACTCTATCCTTAATTAAATATTAGCCCTTCGATTTGGTTTACAGTAGGAGCACTGCATTAAGCACCAAAACATATCACTTGTGTAGCTAAGTTCAAGACCTCACCTATGTACTGGTGCTTAATGCTGTCATAAACAGTAAAAAATCTGCATTGTTACGGTCCAAACCCCACACATTTGTATACACCAACAGGTTATTTAAAATAACAAAAATTCCTTTCCTAATGCCCATTTTTAAACAGTGTCATTCTTCAGGGTCTTATTTTTCAGTCCTCTCAACACCCTAAATTAACTAGAGGAAAAAAATCCATTCACATTGACCAAATGCACCAAAGAGAAGCATTATTTTCAGACCCAAATGACTGAGTCTCAGCACCAAATAAGTGCTTTATAATACAATTTAACACATGAAAAAATGGGAGGTTCAAATCAGTAATATTTTAAGCATAAGAGCAAAGTTTGGTCCAGCCCTGCCACCTTCTGATATGGTTTGTTTTACTTTACTGTTTCTAACTGCTGCGTCAGAAGTAACCCATTAGCATCAGCTGTCTTTAGAGTCTGCAGCCATCCTCCTGTTTTGATAAATACAGTGTTAATGTATTATTCTAGAAGGTAATCTGTGGAAGGCAACAATTTTGAAGATAACATTACCTGAGCTTCAGAGTATGCTATCACACTAGACTGCAATGGTTTAGTTTATAGATTTACACAATTCCTTTCCTGTCCTTTGACAATGACCTATTTTTAGACACACATCACACTGAGTGGGTATGTCACTTGATAGAATACCATCCTGAAGATTCAAGTCTGTCATAAATAAATATGTAAGACAAACTGGTACATACAAGTTGCCTCTGAGACCTGCTTTCAAGTCCATTCCAGAATGCAGTGAATGAAAATCATTTCAAATGAATGTCTGCTGGTCTCTGCCATGTTTCTTCTCTGAGAATTACACATCACAACATAGTCAAGCATTTCCAAACAGACAGCTCTAAGAAGGGACGGAGGAAGGTAGAAAGGAAACCTTCCACTAACCAGGTGCTACCCTTTTGCAGCTCTTCCCCTTGCTGCCTCTTAGTGGGGAAGGTCTCTATTGAGACTCAGCTGATACATCTATTCTGCAGAAGGAAAAATTACTTAATTAGAAAAACAAATAAACAATAGCAAGACACCTTGCAATAAGTATTATTCTGAGGAGACAGCAGTTGGGTTTTTGGGGGTTTTGTCATTGATATTTTTGTTGGTTTTTAACTCCACCTAGGAAATATTGCCTAGCAACAATGGGAGAACCCTTCTAACAAAATGAATCATGCAGGTATTGGCTGTTTATTCCCATGAAGGGCTGTGTTTCCACCCTGTCAAATGACATCAAGGCCATGTTGCCAGAGGCATTGGGAGTTTTGACCTCTAAAAGGCAATTTTCTCACTGTCTGCTCAGAATTGTAACATTTTTCATATTGAAGGCTTTTATATCATATCTTGTAGGTTTCAGATCTATAAATAACATACTAAAATTCTCCAACACAACAAAGCACAGCTATTATCTTTACCTATTAACACTGTAAACATTAAATATCACAAAAGTAACACTCTATTAGCATAACTATCAGGCACCAAAAAAAAAAAAAAAGGAAGCAAGCCACATTAAATTGCATGACCAAGTTTAATGGAAATCAACAGAGGCCATAACTTGATTCATAAAAGTTCTGCATTTCAGAAAGAAAGTATCTACTACATCACCAGATACCTATGCAAGATTAACTTTGAGTTTCCTTGCTCAAGTAAATCCTCCCTTAATTTCTTAATGGAGCTATCACAAAGAAGAGTTTTAAGTTGTAGGCTGGACTAACAGCATGTAAACAGAAAAACTAAGACCTATTATTTGCATAGAATGCAGAAGTATAAGTCTCACCAATAAATGGGCATGTACAGTGTGTGTGTCACCTCCCAAATTAATTCTTATTAAAGGCTTCCTATATTTTAATTTCAGCAGCTCTACTAAAAGAAGAGTGAGAGAGTGAGCTTTGGTCCTAAAATTACTGCTTTCCCAGTTGCTCTGCAAAGGATTAAATGCAGCTTGTGACAACTAAATTTATCCAACAAACATAGTTAACTACAGCTTTGTACACCAATATTATGTTTTTCAAGTAAGGAGACAATGAG
This sequence comes from Rhabdornis inornatus, assembly GCA_013397075.1. Taxonomy (NCBI): domain Eukaryota; kingdom Metazoa; phylum Chordata; class Aves; order Passeriformes; family Rhabdornithidae; genus Rhabdornis; species Rhabdornis inornatus. The sequence goes on from VWZS01000091.1 coordinate 400,089, forward strand.
GAGTCCCACAACACTACAAGCCTGTTCTGCTAACTGCCCTGTTCAATACCACCAGGGGTTTGTTTGCTTGCTTTTGCCCACAGTAAAAGAGTCATCAAATCTCTACGAGAATCAGCATTTGCAAGTCATGGAAAGGCAAGAAGGTTGTCCCTGAGAAGACCAGCATTTTCACAAAATTATTCTGTCTTGGGGGTGATGGTTGATCAAAAACTCACCGTGAGCCTGCAGTGAGTGCTCACAGCCCAGAATGCCAAGGGAATCCTGAGCTGCACCCAGAGGACTGTGGCAAGAAGGTCAAAGGAGGTGAGTCTCCCCCCTGCTCTTCTCTTGTGAGACCCCACTGACAATGCTGCATCCAGTTCTGGTGTTCCCAACACAAGAAGGACATGAAATTGTTGCAGCCGGTTCTGAAGATTGGGGCACATCCCCTATGAGGACAAGCTGAGAAAGCTGGGGCTGTTCAGCCTGGAGAAGAGAAGGATCTTTGTGTGGAGACCTCAGGGCACCTTCCAGGGTCTGAAGGGGCTGCAGGAAGGACACTTTGTCGGGAGCTGTAGTGGTAGGACAGGAGAGTTACAGGTAGATTGGATATTAGGAAGAATTTTTTCACTGTGAGGTTGGTGAGACACTGGAACAGGTTGCAGATTCCCCACCCCTGGAAGTGTCCAAGGCCAGTTTGTACAAGGCCTTGAGCAGCCTGGTCTAGTGGAAGGTGTCCTGCCCATGGCAGGGGACTGGGACCAGGTGATGTTTCAGGTCCCTTCCAATCCCTTAACAGTGTGTCATTCTGTGATTCTCTCAAGCTTTTTCACAAAACTATTCTATACAGCTTACAGAAATCAAAGCTCTACGTACCAAAGCAAGTACTTCTGGTGCATTCTTCAGACTAAAGATTTTAAACTACACAAGTAGATGGTCAAGAAATTCAATTACTAGGACTTCAACTTCCACAATCACAGACAATCTGCAAAACAATGAGGTGTGAAATGAGGTAGAAGCACTCTCAGTGGGCTGGGTTTTATAAACAATCAGTAACCGTTCTCAAAATAATAGAGAGCAATATTGAATGATTAAGTAATAATTTTCCTCAAAAATGTTCAATAAAGATTATGCTTTGCTTCCAAAGATAAGCTACATATTGGCAACCTTTCCCAGGTATCTGTACTTTGGAACAGATATTTTTTCTATGTTCTTCAGCAATATGATTTTTTTTTTAATTTACTGAAGTATAAAGGCTCAAGACAAATAATTGGTTAGGACTTTTTTATATAAAAGCAAAATATTAAAGTGCTTATTCTCTTATTCAATTAATTTCCTCACATATTCTTAGAACTGACTCCTATACTGTGTATTTTCTATCCTAGAAATGCAGTATAACTCATAATCAACCACCTTACTACTCTGTTATTTCCTATAGGCCACAAAGAAACAGTAACACAATTTCCGTTTCAAACACTTGACTAAAACACCTATTTCTGGGAAGCCAAGTGTCAGCAGTGTTGGCACCCTACTCCTTGGAGAGAAAAAGAAGAAAAAAAAAAACAAGAGTTAAGACAAGCTCACCATGCTTTGCAATGCAGTGTGAAACTCCAGAGCTTATGTGTAACTCTATGGCTAGATTTATTCACCAATACTGAATCCAGCTTCTGCATCATCTTCTATCAATTTGGCTTGTTGAGAGAGACATTCTCCCTTGTTATCAGTCTCAAAAAGAAATTAACTGCAAAATAAACACACACAAACACAGACATATATATAGAAATCAGGTGTTTTTCATCAAGTTTTTGCTTGAACCCCATTGTGGCACTTGGTGCCATGGCCTAGTTGGGGTGTTAGGGCATGGGTTGGACTTGATGATCTTGAAGGTCTCCTCCAACCTAGTTACTCTGTGATTCTGTAATTCTGTGATTCTGTGACTATAAGCAAATCAGACACATCCTCACCACAAGTACGTGTTTAAGGGCATGGCTGACACTAAGTTTATAAAAAATATATAGCCAAAGAGAACAGATATTAGACACTTCCACCTGCACTTGAAAAAAAAAACCAGGAGTGCGGAGAGGGAAGCTTATTGTAAAATAAAACCAGAATCTGACACTTGTCACCTTATCATTTCTCCTGAGGACTCATGACATAACATCATCCCAGCACAAATCTATCTAGAGGTCTAAGTGTGCTCCAAACTCCAGCCCTAGGACCAGATGCCCTCAGAAGAGCAGGCAAGGCTGGCAGCAGGACAATCCCCAGGACCTGAGGAGGTGCTCTGCTACCGACAGACACGGACAAAAGCAGGTGTCAGTCCTGCTGAACCACAACGAGTGTGGCTCACAGGACAGCAAGCCCTCGAATCCAGGAATTCCCAGGAATCCCACGCGGAAGAGCAAAGAGCTCTACAGGACATTAGCCAAACTACTGTTGTAACTGCATCAATATTGGGTATTTCTTCTGTGGTACAGCCACAACAGCAGAGTTAAGCGCAACACAGGACCTAGGCAGATTTATAAGTAATTTTTAATTAACTGAACCCTAGAATATACCTTTGTTGCACGATACTCCAGAGAGCCCGGTAACACAGATTAGGCTACCACACAGGCATTAATTAGAAACAACAGCACTCGGCGCCCCTCGGAGGGCCGCGCTGCCCGGCAGATCCCGCCGGGAGCTGGAGGGAGCCGGGCTGGCCCCGCGGCCCCGGGCAGCCCTGCTGGGGACGGGCACAGGCCCGCAGGCCCGCGGGCCCCTCGGCGCTGCCACAGGAGCGATGGGCCATGCAAGGCTGGATGGACCCTGCCCAGACGGTCCCGCTCAGCCCCGGGGCTGCTCGGCAATGCCGGCCCCACAGGGACCTCGCAGCGCTCAGCCCAGGGCGCCGCTCCTCTCCAGCCCCCTCAGCCCCCGGGCAGCGCCCGTCTCCACGGCAACGGCGGCACCGGGACGGGCCGAGCGCGGGGAGGGAACGGGGCTGGGGCGGGAGCGGGAGCGGGGCTGAAGGGAGGCTCAGGCTGGAGCGGGAGCGAGGCTCAGGCTGGAGTGAGGCTCAGGCGGAACGGGGCTCAGGCGAGGCTCAGACTGGAGCGAGGCTCAGGCGGAAAGGGGCTCAGGCGAGGCTCAGGCTGGAGCGCGGCTCAGGCTGGAGCGAGGCTCAGGCGGAAAGGGGCTCAGGCGAGGCTCAGGCTGGAGCGGGGCTCAGGCTGAGGCTCAGGCGAGGCTCAGGCTGGAGCGGGGCTCAGGCTGAGGCTCAGGCGAGGCTCAGGCTGGAGCGGGGCTCAGGCTGAGGCTCAGGCGAGGCTCAGGCTGGAGCGGGGCTCAGGCTGAGGCTCAGGCGAGGCTCAGGCTGGAGCGGGGCTCAGGCTGAGGCTCAGGCTGGAGCCGGGACTCGGCGGCTGCCCCGGGCCCGAGCGCGGCTCCCGCACCCGGCCGGGCCGTGCGGGCTCGCCCCGCGGCCACCCTGGGACCAGAATGGCGACACGGGGACAGCCGATCCCTTCCCGCCCCACGCCGGGTCTGGGCAAAGCCCCGACCTCGGCCATACAAACGGGGACCACGGCTTCTGTCCTGCATTATTCATGATCTCACCAGCGGATATGGGGTGGGGGGGAACCCACCGAAATATATCTATATATTAATTTAAAACTATTTTTCAGATTGCTTCAAAATTCAAATTAATTAAGATTAATTAAAAATTAAATAAAAAATAAAAAGCTCCAAAAGTGATTTTTAAATTTCACTTACATCTTTAATGTAGAAGTAACTCCAGTGGGGTTGGTATTTTTAGTTTCATGCAGCATAACAGGAGAGATGGGGACTTGCTATTCTACTGTGGCAGAGCTGCCGAGCAGGGAACAATCGGAGAGGGGCCTTCATCTGGGGAAACAACAGGGAAAACTGTAGGGATGAGGAGGGGACACAGGAGGAAGACTGGCAGAGATGTCCTCCAAGAGTGGCCTCCTTTCCATTACGCAGTTACCTGCTGGCTCCAGCAAATGTGAAGAGAAAAGGGGAGAGGAAAGAAGAGAGTCTTCCCTGCTTCAGCCATCGCTGACTCCAGGAAAGCCATGGCCACAGTCACCCACCCTGCTTTACCATTCCCCAGATGCAGGAAAGAACCTTAATCCTCTTGGAAGAGCTGCCCTTTTCACAGGCAAAATGTGTGCCCTCCCATCCCTGCTGTTCTGGGAATATGAATGTAGTTGCTCATGAAAAGCAAGTAAATACCTGGTCCACAGGGGGAAGAGTCTGCATTTGAATTTCAGGCCTGTGACTGAAGAGTGAAACTCTAAAAAGTAGCAAATGAGAAGGAATATGGGATCCTGCACAGACCCAAGTGTAATTTTCACTCTCATCCTTTATCATTTAATCAGAGCTGACGACATGACTCTTGCAAGCAATTGTGTGGTCAGTGTTGATGTCCAGATGAGAAATGGGCTCCAGTGTGTTGGATACACAAAATTATCACTGCTCCAAAAATTACCAGTGTCATCTGAAATAAGAGGCAAGAATTGAACAGCAAAGCAGCAGGGGGAGGAAACTGGAAGGTCTTGGTGATGTAGATGAGATTACTTGTCCCTGGACACCTTCATGGTCCCGTTGAATTAAGATCATTTCCACCTCTTCAGCTCATTTACCCTTTTACTATTAAATCACCAGTTCCTCAGAGGAAAGGCAGTTCCTAGCCAGGAGGTTCCTTGGTTATGTCATAACTCAAGAATATCTTGTGAGGAACAGGAGGTGGTCTGAAAACTAACTCCAAGATGGGGTTTTACAAGGAAAGACACTTCTGAGCAAGCAGCAGAGCAGCCAAGGCTGATCTCCTCTGTTAGACTTAACTCAGTGTATTCAAAAATGAGGGATTAAAGTGAAACTGTTTCGTGCAAGGACTTTTCAAATGCCTTTATTCACCAAAGAATCTCACATATGAAAATATACGTGCACCTTTTTCCCAAGAGGATGTCTTAACAACAGAAAGTGTAACTGAATAGCATTCACAAAAATACAAAATGTGCACAACGACCCTTTGCATAAAGCCGACTTAGCATAATGATCCAAAAATTAACAAAAGAGAGCCATGTAATTGCTGCTACAAACCACTTCAAGAAGGCTACTATACTGGGGCTAATAGTATCAAATAATTTTTATTTCAAAATGTATTGAATTCATCTGCTTACAGATTTCTTCTACAAGTTCTACATCTCAGAGGCTAATTGCAAACTAAAAGTTGGATATAAAAATACAAATTAATTCCTTCAATAAACATTCAACTGGCAAAATGTGTGACGTAATAAAATGCTTGAACTAAAGTTTAAACAAGGGTTGAACAAAGACTTTTATTACTCTTTTCTTTATGCACCATTCAACATGCACATCAAGATGAGAAATATGCCTCTTATTTAAGGAGTTTATTCCAACAAGCAATTCTGTTCTTTTTCTGAGAAGAAATGCATGACAGAAATGTGGAATAATGCAATGTTTACGAAGTCAAGAGTGCAAATCCATGGAAAATGAACATGCATATGCATCCTCAAAGACACAGGTTAGAACAGATAAGTATAATTTCTACTACTTGGCAATGCTGTTTCTATATCAGTTGCTCTAGGGATGCTTGTTTTATTAACTTTACATACTTGCATGTCATCTGCTGTGACACCATGAATATAAAATATTCTACAGAGTCAGGACGCTGAAATTTTACTCTCACAGAATACCCAGCTCTGCTTTCTCAACCAAGGACAGTGTTGAAGTAAAGGATATCCCCCTGTGTCTGTCTGAAAGGATGCCAGACAGGGAAAATGGAAAGCTCTGATAGCTGCATATCTGAAATCAGTGAAGCAAAGGAGCAGAGACCATCAGGGAGACTGCTAAGGTCCCTGATTCTCAGGCCCAGTGTAAATTAGAGCCCAGCTGGCAGTGGTACTCGGGAGACCATACGCTAGCCGAGGATGGCTGGAGCACAGCATGTTTCAACCATATGTCTGACATACTGCCTCCTTTCCAAGGGTCTCTGGCATAGCAGGATTTGGATAGGCTCTCGCTCAGCTGGCCGGGTTCAGAGCTCTCCTCTTCTTTGTGCTGAAACAATGGCAGCGAGGCTGCAGCGCGGCTCTCCGCGGCGGAGCAGCACCGCCGCGCATCAGCCCCGTGCTAAGGGCGCGTTCTGGGCTGGAAACGCTCCGGCTGAGCCCGCCTGCGTCACAGGTGGGCAGGGAGAGCCACCGCGGGTTAGCACGCACAAATCATGGCCCACAACACTGTTACTGCTCCCTTTTCATACTGCTAGCAGTAATGAGTTCTGTTCTGTATTGTGCCTCACTCTGCACGTTCACTGCAGTCCCACAAATTCCAATTCGCTAATCATTTTACCCAACAGATGAACATCTCTACCTCAAAATACTCTCTTAGTTTTCTCCTTTCAATTCTGCTATTTTTTCTACTATTTAGATATTTTTCAAAATAAAGGTTTGCTTAATTCCACTTCTGTGTGCTGTTAAATTCAGGTTCTGGAAGAACTTGCTCCATTTTCTTTTTCTGCCACTTTCATGTATTTGTCGTGATACTTTACTGAGCTGCTGCTGTCTCAGGTTCTGTCCCTGCCACGCGTGATCCAAACCCCTTTGATTTGGTATTTGCCAAAGAAAAAGCGTGCTGAAATGCTGCTACATAAATAAGCAATGCACCTATGATTCTAGAGGTGCCTGTGCCCAAAGATCCTAAAAAGTGTAAACGATTTGTTACAAAAGGGCCATTATAGCTCTTTTCTTCATTCTCTATATTCTGTTAAGTGATTTTTCTGCAGTTTAACATATTCCAGACCTTTGCTGGCAGAAGCAATGCGTATAACCTCCCTTAGAAGTGTATTCAGTTGGGAGCTGCCTGGCTACACGGGATTTTATACATCGTTCAGCTAAGTCAGCGATCCATATGCAAAAATCAAGCGCTCAGGGACACCATGTGGATTTGTGACATTCTTCAGAGTACATTGTGTCTCTAATAAACCAAAGAATGGATTAAACTCAGCCATAAAAATGTTTTCTTGTCTCTGTGACATATACAATATGGATAAGCTTTATTTAATAAGTAGCTAAAAACTAACACCACACACGTTACTTAAACAGGTAAAAAACACTCCTGTTTTATAACCCGTTTAAGAAGAGGAGGCAGAGCACTTAACAAAATGTATGAAACTCAAAACACCGTCATGAACATTAACACGGGACATCTTGATTATGTACATTTCATTTTGGAAGCTATCTTTGGCTTATAACAGTTGGAAGCAGAAAAGACAAACAAACCTTTCCAATACTGTATTTCCTGACAAGCTATTTCATCTTGGCATTCCAGGACAGATTATTTCTTTGCATCATGCTGTTGTCACGAGTTAGGCACTGGATAATGGATAGTTTTAAAAACAATCCATCTGTATTTAGTCAATAAAGTAATGGTTTGTAAACTTACTCAGCAGCAAGCTGTTTCTTGGAAAGAATAGAAGAGCATTCAAGGGAAAAGACTGACAAGACTTGGTTATTTCCTAATGATCAGATTTCGTCCTTTGCACGGTCATGCTTACTGCTCTCAGGAAACCCCTCATCTGTCTACAAATGACAAACAATTATTTGACTTAATTAGCAAACCCTGGGTCGAGTTCCTGTTCCAGAATGATTGGCACTGCAACTGGCTTGAAAACTTGCTTCAACTGGGTGATGTCCTTTCTTTTTCTTATTCCTTATACATCAACTGACTGTAGCAAGTACTGGGATTTCAAGACTCTTAATATTTTCAGGTTCCTCACAAGAACAAACCTTTCTGGAGGCTCAACACATATGTAACATCAGCTTCTGCTTGTCTCTCATTTCCAGTGACGGAAGCGATGGTGGCACTCAGAGCACCTATGGCCACCGACCTCTGCGTTCAGGTGTGTTTGTCCCCGGTGCCTCTGCGGTCCAGGAGACACAGCCAAACCCAGCCACAGCTCTGAAAACCCACTGAAAGCAACAGTCATGCAGCCTTTGCTGACTGAGCGTGCACCCAGTGTCCAACAATTACTTTTGAAATCCCAATTATTTACTCAAATCTTCTCTTCTAAGATAAAAGTCCTTCTAAACTACAGTGGTAACTGTCACTGGGAGGAGTATTAATCTGCATATAGACATTGATTCCTTTGTTTTAAAGGAACAATCCCTTAATTCTCATTTATCTGCTTTAAACTTTTAATGGAATGATCCATTTTCTCCCTTACTTTCTGCTTTATCTTAAAATGCCTGTTTTTTTAACATGGCGAGTTTCAGCAACGACCAGGCACTCCACAGTTTTCTCCCTGCACTTATTGTAGTTGGTGGAAATGTAGGTATCATCACCAGAATGCCTCAAGTTAAATTATGTAACATAACAAGTGCTGAAGTTAGGTTTAAACCTCAGGATAAAACCCATAACATAAGAAAAAGATTAAGGACTAGGATAGGATGAGGTCTACTACCAAAGCATCGCACAGGGCTCTCAAGAACACCACCAGCTGGAAGTTGTCCTGCTCTAATTCAGAGAGCATAGTGCAGAAGAGGTTAATGCTGTTTGTCAATTTATCAGACTTTCTTTCACACATCTCAAAATATATTTGGATCATCTTTTTGATAGGAAACTCATATTCCTTCAAATCAGCATATTTTCACGATCTAGTAATATTCTGTCCTGTAACATAGATACAATTCATTATTTTGGGGGGAAAAAATAATAAAGAAAATGAGCTGGAGTTCCTTATGGCTTCCCTCTCACACTGTCTTAGGTGTATCAATAAATATTTTACCCGTTTATTAAAAAAAAAGAAAGTAAACTGTAGAATAATTAGGTATAAAAATAGATTACAGAATAGTTCTGTCCAATTCCATTTTTAAGCATCTGCAGAGAATACAGAGAACTGTTGGTAAGAAAAAAATCCAAAGTATGTATTTTGAGGTACTTGGAATTGTAATAAACACACGCTGGGCATTTGGTTAAGAACTTTTAAGCCCCTATGATAAATTACAACTTATAACTTCTAATTCTAATATCCTGCAGCTGAGTTCGGGAAACTTCTCCTACAAATTTAGCACTGCTTTACGGGGAGGATAATAGAATTGTTGAGAAAATAAGTTATATTCAGCTCTAACAGTATTTCTTCTTTTTTGTTCACTACATGCTATTTAATATTTTCCTTTGTACACTTCTTGATAGTTGAGCTTTAAGTGAAACTCTGAAAAACAACATTAGGATTCAAAATACACTGGAAGATTTTATTTTCAGGGTCACAAGTAGCATAGTGAGATTTCTCTCTTAAACAATGACACTTAGTATCTCTGTAGTTCTATGAATACTTTTGAAGTGTCATATTAAAACCAATCTCTTGGCCTTCAGGCAAAGAGAAGCAATTAGTCTTGGAGTTGTGAATAAATAAAAATCCATTTATATACCCGTCCTTGACATGTACCTTGCAAATCTTAGAAACTTCATCTAGTGGGAAAAGAAATGTTAAATCATGAACACCAATACTAATCATACCGCAATGTTGCTTCCTAAAACTGTTTAGTTTATATCAATCTTTTAAGTATTGATTCATATGTATATATTCATACATATTGAAACAAAACAACAGAAAGGCACTCACACACTTGAGTGAGAAGAAAGAAACGAGAGCGTGCATACAGAGCTCTAACGCATACCTTTATTACCCTCAACATTAACAGAGGCAAGAAAAACCACAAAGCTCCCAAGTACATTGTCCTTTTCACAGATACAGTAAAAACAATCCTGCACAAGTTACGTACCATGCGCGGGCTTTTTCATTCCAAGTGCTACTGTGTCTTTGCTTTGATCTACAAGCAAACAAACAAACCGAATCTTTATTATCTGTGCATCCCATTTCCATGCAGCACAATTAAATACTGCCTGTCACAGATGTGTTGGGATGAGTCAGATCGCAATTTCTACTTTTCGTACAAGTGCAGTATTTTTAGGTCTTCTCTTTCCTCTTTAGCGTGCCTCAGCGCAGAAGTATCCTATTTTTATGCTGTTCTGATTGCTGTTCGAGATTCTCGTATTTATTTTTCACTTAGCAGTCAGTAATTCACAAAGGAAGTAAAAATTATGATGCCAAGTCATTCCAAATAGTCCGCCCGCACCCCTACAAAAGAGCTGAGTGAAACTCGGGCTGCAGGGCAGGGCAGGTCTCAGTGGAGCTTGTCCTCCCCGTATCCACTTGTTGACCAGAGTGCCGAGGAAATGAGAGTACTTAGGCTACAGCCTTGTGCAACCATCAGGTGAGGCAGCTGGCTGGGGACACGCTTGTGTGCCGGGGTGATTTTAGAATAAAATCGAGCCCTTTGTGCCGTGCTCACAGAGTCAGGGTCCCAGCCTGCAGGTCAGAGGTGGGACAGTGACCCCTACAAAGATCACACCTGGGCTGAGGGGATGGTCAAGGAAAACAAATTTTAGTCTGTTCTGGATGCAAATCTCTGTGCTGACCTAGTTCTCATTCTCCTTTTCATTTCAGAAGCTCTGCTAAAAATCCATAAATTAAGGAAATTAACTGATGGAGCCTCCGGCATCTTTGTAAGCTATTTAAATCTTTAAATTTACAACATCTTCTGCATATATCAAGTAATTGAACTAACTGCAGGGATGTAACTTTAATGAGAAAATTTCCCTCTTCTCCTGTAGTTTGTACTCTAGAAGGAAAAAAAAAAAAAAAAAGCTCCCCTTAGGAGAAAAGTTTCTGTTTATTCCTGCCACGGAAGAAAACTTTAAACGTCCCCCCAGTTTTCGGGTGTCCTGCCTGCACGGCGCCCCGGCTGCTGCTGCTCTGGGGCGGGGGCGGCGCGGGGGGCGCGGGGCCTGCCCCGCTCTGACCTTCCGGGGCCGCGCTCCGTTGCGTAACGGGCGCGCGGCGGCGCGCGCTAGTG